>JAQFZM010000409.1:0-34160 GCA_034695785.1 Galumna obvia
ATATAAGTCAGAAAACGCCTTAAAATTGATGTTTTATGTGTTTTTAAGCAATTTTGGGTCATTTTCAAAATACCCCCTTAGCTCGGACCAAAATACCCTACCCTTATACCCCCCCTTGGACCTCGGTCTTTTGCCATCCCTGGTATTAAAAAATGTATTAAAAGTGAATAGCTGCTTTTGTCTATTCCTACTAATAACTGGTGATATTTTTAATGTTTTGTAAAAGTTATGATTCGGAGATTTGGGATAAATATTTTCGGAGAAGTGGGATTCGGAGTTTTGGGATTCGGAAAAGTGGGGTGGAACCCGAAAAACTAATCAAAAGATAATCTTTTGATCAAAACATTGACTGATATGTAATTAAATGAACGTAATATTGAATGCAAACAATAATTTTAATAATTGTTTCTAATATTGAGTTTTGAAATTTTTATTTATTTAATATTCAAATTGAGATCAAATTTATTAAAAAAAAACTCAAAATATTTTTTTCGGATTAAAATAGATTTGTATCAAAATATTAACTAAACGATGAAGAGATGGTTAAGATTTGATTCATTCGTAATGTTCATCGACACTTTTCTTCAAATTGTCTGCAGTAGTTTTGACGCTTTCTTTTACATTTTCAGAGTTCTGTTCGACATCTTTGTTGAAATCCTCTGTCTTTTGTTTGATTGTTTCCTGTGTTCTCCTAGTATTGTCTTCAATACCCTGTTTAAAGTCTTCATTCATAGTTTTGAACGTTTCTTTGACATCTCCAACCGTTTCGTTTATATCTTTCTTGAGTTTATCTGTTCTATGTTTGATCGCTTCTTTTGCTTCTTCGGTGTCGTCATCGAAACTCTTCTTTATCTCATTTTTCATAGTTTTGATCCTTTCTTTTGTGTCTTCAGTTCTCTCATCGATCGCTTTGTGGAAGTCTTCAGTTTGTTGTCTGAACACATCTTTTGCTTTTTCTTTGTCTTCTTTAATACTTTTGAGTTTTTCTTTAGTACTTCCAGTACTTTCTTCAGACGTTTTTCTGAAGTCTTCCATCTTTTGTTTGACCACTTCTTTTGCTTTTTCAGTGTAATCATAGAAACTCTTTTTGATGTTTTCACTAATTTCACTAACTTTCTCTTTAAATTGACCCTTTCCCAAATTTATAGACATAATTTCTATGTCCTGTGTTTTTCCTTTTGGTGTTGGCGTCACTTTTGGTTTTACCGGTTCCTGTGATTTGGGTTTTGGCGGATATTTCTTAGTATAAGTATTATAAGCATATACTCCGAGCCCTCCCAACAGTATACCAGCGATAACTACTCCCACACCTTTTCCTCCACCTTTCGGGAGGGGTCTTATAGGTCCCGAACCCCCAACAGCTCCCGGTTTTAGTTTTTGCTTTTTAGTTATATAAGTATTGTCTAAATCTGTTTTAACATCACTTTTGTCTTTATCTTCCATTTGGTCTTCAAATTAAACTCGAAATTAAATTTTCATAAAATTTAAAACAGAAGTAAATTAGAATTCACTCGATTTTCACAAATTATTGGAATCAACGGATTATTAATTCAAACAATTCTATTAAAGGCATTGAATTTAAATTATAGTCAAAACTAAACATCAAAATAAAAGTCTCGCGATTTAATCAATTAAAATGAAGTCATCCTTTTGTCACTTTTAATGTTCAATCAATGGATAATTGATTAAAATTGAATGAATGATAACTTTCTTTATTTTAAGTTTAATAAAAGAGTTAAAAGTTTTGACGAAAAGATTTAACATTTGTTTTGAAACTCGTTTTTCTTAAAAGTTGTTTTATTTTCAAACTTTAATAACAGAATCTATTTTTGGAAATACAGTTAAGTTTTGAATTTATCAGTTAAGAGGATGAGTGACGAAGGAATAAATATCGATGAAAAGACAGTCAGAGTTTTCAAAAAGAAAGGCTATAAAATTGATAAGAAATTAAATGCTGGCGCTTATGGTCAGGTATATCGAGCCATCAAAGATGGACTATACTATGCGGTCAAAGTTATGGACTTGACTTTAGTGAGCAAAAAGATTAAGGCAAAATTTATACCAAGGGAATTGCAAGCACTCATCCAAGTGCGACATCCGCACATCATTGAAACCTTTGATATATTTAAGTCTAATAAAAGAATATATATATTTATGGAGTTCGCAGGTGGAGGAGATATTGCACGATATCTTCAGAAAAATGGAGCGATGGATGAGATAAAAGCATATGAATATTTTTCACAGGTATGCGATGCTCTTAATTACTTGCATTACGATAAACGTTTGGCTCATCGCGACATCAAATTAGAGAATATTTTACTGATAGACGACCAAAAAACTACAAAACTAACAGATTTTGGATTCACTAAAGAGTCGTGGGATAACCACAAACAACAGGTGATACTCTCCGATACATTTTGTGGAACTGAACCCTATTATAGTCCAGAGATATTAAAAAGACAGCGATACGATCCCTTTAAATCTGATGTCTGGGCGATGGGAGTCGTTCTCTTTGGTTTGACTAACAATAAGTTTCCATTTAATTTTAAAAAGGGAAATAAGCAACAAATTACAGAAGTACATGACCCTGGCCATTTAGAAAAACGTTATACTAAAAAGTTTAGCAAACATTATAAGGAATTACAGAATAGTTTCTTTACTATCGACGAATCGAAACGACTTAATATGAAAGACGTTTCTAAACATAAGTGGATTCGAGAGAAAGGAAAGTGTAAACATTGATATCAATTATAACATTAATTAATAATAAAATAAATTCGATATAATAAATGAGATTTAAAGCTATAGTGATAAATATCAAACATTTTTGAAACTATCTATACTATAGAATCTATAGTAGAATCTATAGTATAGATTCTATAGTTTATCCAAACTCTAATCTTAACATTTATGCTATACTTATAGTTAAACAATTTCTAATGAAAACTAAAACATTTATGATATTCGCGAGAATTTCTTTTAAATAATTTTATTTAAATTTGAGTTTCAACTGATACTTATATTTATAAAATTTTTTAGTTAAACTAAAGAATTAGAGATCAGTTGATAATAAAATGCAAAATCCAAATCCAAATTCAAATCCAAAACAAGCGAAAGACAAATATAACTATAAATGGGACCTATTTTTCTATTATTGTTTTACTGTATTCAAATGGCTTCAAGTGTTGGTCTGTATCGTCACTATTATTGTGGGAATAGTTATGGAAGTGGTATTTGTTTTTACGGGAAAAAGAATGTGGAGACAGGTGCCAAAGGCGACCACTCCTGAACAGAAGCACATTGCAAAATGCGAGTGTTATGTCACTGTTTTAAATCTGAGGTTCTGGAAAGACGTCATCTTCTGGCTCTTCATTGAAATGAGTATTCCAGGTCTGATCGGAGCAGTCGGTGAAATCTTATTTCTTGAGGTGACGTATGCAGTGGTGGCCATTCCTATTTACCCCTATAGTGTAGTTCCCTGGTTCGTAGTGGGAGGACTATTAAAAGGCTGGTCAAAACGACCCGTTAAACCCAAAACTTCCAAACAATAGCTTCAAATCTTATATTAATGATTAATCACTCAATTTTTATAGTTATTTCGCCAAACATTTTATGAATAAATACTAAATCTTTAATTTTTGTAAAATCTTTACTAAGAATTACTAAATTGTAATTCACTTAAAGATCAGATGAAAGGCATAAATAGAAGTATAAAAGTTAATCGAGAGATATATACAAATGTATATAATTTCAAATTTGAAGGAATTTTTTTAATAAATGAAATGAAATACAATCGATAAGATTAAAGAGATTTTTATTTTATAAGTACAGTAAATGTACATCGGATGGAAACCAAGTATAAAAACTGTAATGATATGAAAGTTATCCAGAGATCAGGTGTTGAGTGCATTTCAAAGCACTTCATATAAAGAATTAAATGTCAAATCAGAACAAATAAAAGTTAAATTCATTTTTAAGTCTTTTAAGAAGTTTTTAAGAAGAGTTATGAACAGAATAGTAGCTCTAATTCTTGTACTTTATTTAATAGGTTTGGGTTCAGCCCAATTCACTTATTTATCCCTCGATGGAAAGGAATGGACTGCAATCAGTCACAATAAATGTAAGGAAATGACTTTTAATGACATTTCTTTCAAATACTGATTTATTTGAAAGCGATCACCACAAAGGCAGTAGTGCCTGGATCAATTTATTCTGATCTTAGAAGAACAGGTATTCTTAAGAATCTTTACGCCGAAAAAAATGATGTCAACTACCGATGGGTTGCTTATGACAACTGGACTTATGAACGCTCTTTCGATGGTATGAATTATAGTTTATATTTATTATGAGTTTAAATGGTTTGCTCTACAGTTGATTCAAACCTTTTGTCTAAGAAAAGCATTAATTTGGTGGCGAATGGCATCGACACAGTCAGCACTGTTTATGTTAACGACAAAATTATCGGCAAAACAAACAATCAGTTTATAAGATATAAATTTGATTTGAAACCTGTGCTCAAAGAAGGAAAAAATAGCATTAAAATTGTCTTCGAATCTGCGGCCACTTATGCCAGACTTCAGTCAGAGATCTTCAAAAAGACATACAACTATTCAGTTATTCCTGGTAAATTTGTTTTTTCCATTTTAAATCAAGTAAACATGTTCAATTATATAATTAGATTGTCAAGATAAGGTGTATCATGGTGTTTGTCATTGGAATTTTATAAGGAAAATGGCCTCTTCTTTTAGTTGGGACTGGGTCAGTTTATTTTAGATTAAAATTTGTTAAAATATGTATTCACTGTTAGGGACCGGCGTTTCCAACACAAGGCATTTGGAAACCGATTGGAATCGAAGCCTATGATAACGGAATTATTAGAGATATTACTGTAGAGACAACTCATAATCCAAACACAAATGAGTGGACACTAAAAGTCAAAACATTTTTTGAGTTCTCATCGGATAAGGAATTGGAAGCCATAATTAATATGGATTTGGATGAACACCAATTGTTCAAAGATTTTAAATTAAAGTTAAAGCGGGACAAAGAGGGGTCGGTCACACATTTGTTCTTATGTGACATCTCTTCTATAACTCCTATAATTGCGTGGTTTCCGAATGGAGTCGCAAATAATACTCAAAAGTTATATAAATTAAAAGTCAATCTTTCCTTCGCTGACAGCAAAGAGTCGGACACAAAGATAAAGAAAATTGGTTTCAGAACTATAGAATTGGTTCAAAATAAAGTAAAACCGGAAGGACTGACCTTTTATTTCAAAGTAAACGGAATACCGTTTTATGCAAAGGGAACGAATTGGATTCCGGCAAATGTTTTAATGGAAGACTTAACTCCTGAATACTTAAGGTTTTTATTGGGATCCGCCAAACAGTCGCACATGAATTTCATGCGAGTTTGGGGGGGAGGTATCTATGAGTCAGACCTTTTCTATGAAATAGCAGATGAGATGGGAATTATGATTTGGCAGGACTTCATGTTTGCCTGTGCTTTATATCCGGCAAACAAAGAGTTCTTGCAAATAGTGGATCCCGAAGTGACACAACAGGTGCGACGTCTTCAACATCACCCGTCGATTGCCATTTGGTCGGGAAATAACGAGAACGAGGGTTGGGTCCGAAACGGAGCTAATGTGACTCTTCATAAACGCGATTACGTCGAGCTTTATATTAATCACGTAATGGAAAGGATATTAGAAGAGGACAAAACCCGACCTTTCGTTCCATCCAGTCCTTCGAATGGGGCCGAAGAGGTAAAAGAGAACTACACTTCTCCTCATTCAGGCGATGAACGTTATGGTGACGTCCATTACTATAATTACGATAAACCCCTTTGGAATTGGAGACAATTCCCTTCCGGCAAATTTGCCTCAGAATATGGTTATATGTCGTACTCATCGGTGGACACATACAGTACTGTTGTCGAAGAAAGTGATTTCAAAGTACCCCTTTCGGAGAACATGGAATGGCGTCAACACCATCCGGGGGGTACCAAGTCTATCAACAAACAAATAGGTAAGTGTTGTGAGTTTCCCATCGATTACTAATTATTTTATTTGAAAGACTATTATTTTAAGCCCCCCTCTAATGGAGGGATCGACAGATTTGAAGATCTGATATATTTGAGTCAAATTTGTCAGTCAATGGCTATGAAAACAGAGACTGAGTTCTACCGAAGAAATAGAGATATCGATCCTAAGACTGGAAAAGGAAACACAATGGGAGCCCTTTATTGGCAAATCAACGATATATGGCAGACAACTTCCTGGGCTTCAATTGAATTTGGGGGTAAATGGAAAGTACTTCAGTCATACGCCACACATTTCTTCAGTAATCTTTTGGTCTCTCCCTTTGAGGACACAAATCAAACACTAAAAGTAATAGAAATCCAATAATTTCTAAAAAATTAATTAAATTCTTTTAAATTAAAGATAGCAATAGTTAGGGACGATATTTGGGGGGAACAGGACTTTATGCTAACCATTTCTGTCCACAAATGGTCACAAAATAAAGCCATTCATACAATTCATGCAAACGTTAGCACTGATAGCTTCTCAGCAAAAGTTGTTTACACCAAATCAATACCAGAACTGTTGAAGGAAGCGAACTGTGCCGACAGATCTGAATGTATATTAAATGTGGAACTCTTCGATTGGCTTAAAAAGGTTCCAGCTGTAAGTCTAATCTAAACCTTTGCAATAATCAGTGCATTTAAACATAAATTGGTTTAAAGGCTATGAATTTTATGCTTTTATCGGAACCGAAAAACTCAAAACTCGTTAAACCAAATGTAAAGTTGATTCATATCATCGAAATTGATAGAAGTGGACATATCTATGACCTGACACTCTCTTCGGAGACAATCGCACCGTTTGTTGTTTTGGATTTTAAGAGTAAATCCGGACTCAGAGGACAGTTTCACGAAAATGGGTTTTTCATATTTAATGGAATGAAAACTATTCGGGTCACTACCACTGCAACCATTCAACAAATTAAAGATAATTTAACCATTAAAACTGTGACCGATGTTGCTTAAGTATAATTTCAATGTTATCTTGATCAATTGTGAAAAATAAATATAAACTATTCAATAATAACACATTTGAACTGACTTTTGATCTACTTTTCAAAGAATAAAATATTAACAAATGTTATAAAAATTTCAATAAAATTCTCTTTATTTTTTTAAAAAGTTGCTAGATACTTTTCATATTATACTTATTATATAATTCATGAGAAAATTAATATAAAATGTCTATAACTTATAGTGAGAGCTGAACACATCCTTCACATCTGAATAGATTGACGGGAAGCCAGAAATAGCATCAAGGTAAACACAAATATCTATTATTTATTTTGAAGAAAAATCACCAAATTAACCTAGATAATTCATTAAACCATTTATCATAAAAATTTCTCAGAAACTATTTGAGATAAACTATCTATTGTTGACTAACTTTAGATATTTTAAAACCTATTTAAGTTGTTGATTATATATTTTTCAGAAGACCTTGCTGCTCTTAATTTTTTTTGTGATGTAAACTAAATTAACATGTTTAATCCAATTATGGTATATCATCTGTAGTAAAACAAATTAAAGTAAACATATAGTTGTGTTTTCGCTCATTTGATTACTATTAGTAATAATTTATTAGGAATATTACTTCGGAGTGCAAAGTAGAGGCACTTCACTCCACTCCACTTATTATCAATGATTAGGACTTTTAAACGGGTTTTACGATAAAATATTTATATAAAAACCAATAGAAGAAAATGTTATAAAATAATCTAAAAAATGTTTGTCAAACAAATCAATATTTTCTTAACGTTTTACTCAGTTTTTCTAAATGTGTGTTCAGCCGATTATTTATCGTTAGACGGAAACGATTGGACCGCCACTAATGTCACTAAAATAAGTTCCTTACCTTTCGATGAATTGCCAGTCATCACAATTAAAGCCAGAGTCCCGGGAAGTATATATTCGGACCTCAGACGGGAGGGTATCCTAAAAGAGGATATATACAATGGGGTTAATGATGTCAATTACAGATGGGTTTCATATCAAAACTGGACATTTGAGCGAACATTCGATGGTAAGGAATACCACTTATTTTATAATGTTGGGATAGTTGTGTGTGAAATAGAATATTTCGATTTGTATATACATTTGTATTTATTGTAAGGTTTTTAAACTTTTGACAATTAAACGTTAATTTATTGGTTATGTGTCTCAAATTCCTTCTCTCAACTGCTGTAAGTATGGTCTCAATATAGCAGGACTTCACAGAAGTCCAGTGCTTGAGAAAGGGTCCGGTCAGGGCTCGAAAAGGTTCGCAAAATATCAATGTTTTTGATTTACAAATTTGGTGAAAAAAATAAGTATTTCTTATTATTATGAAAAATTGTGCTCTCACCAATACCGAAATATTAATTCAATTAAATAAAAATAATTTAAAATACTTTTTCAGTGGATTCGTCGCTATTAAACAAAAAACATATAAATCTATTACTCGAAGGGGTGGACACTATCTCTAAAGTTTATATAAATGACCAAAAATTAGGCGAAACTGACAATCAATTCGTTAGATATAAATTTGATTTGAAAAAAGTGCTAAAAAGTGGAAAGAATTCAATACGAATAAGGTTTGAATCGGCGCCAAACTATGCAAAACAAAAGGCTATCGAATATTCTAATAAATATCACTACAGAGTTGTGCCAGGTCAGATTTTAAATTTTGAAATAATTATATGTTAATAATTTAATTATTATTTATGAAAAAGAATGCAACCCTGGTGAATATCATGGAGAATGTCATTTTAATTTTATAAGAAAAATGGCCTCATCTTTCAGTTGGGATTGGGTCAGTTTATTCTAAACAAACAATTTTTTATAAAGAGGTTATTATAGGGACCGGCGTTTCCAACTCAAGGAATTTGGAAATCCATAGGAATTGAAGCCCATAATAAACCCATTATTAGAGACATAACAGTAGAGACAATACCCGACAAAAGTTATATTCACTGGACTTTAAAACTCAATACTTTCGTAGAGTTGCCCTCAAATGAAAAAACAGATGGAATTTTTAACATTGATTTGGATGGAAAACATATCTTGATCAATTCACAACATAGTATTGTAGGACAAACTGATGGAACGAGCAAGGTTACACTAGAGATTCCAATCAAAAATATGGCAATTATTGGTTGGTTTCCAAACGGAGTCTCAAATAATACTCAAAAGTTATATAAACTGAAAGTCAGTCTCTCGTTTGCCAACAGTTCAGAGATTTCAACACAAACTAAGAAAATAGGGTTTAGGACTATTGAGTTGATTCAGGACCCCATCAAACCAATTGGGCTGACCTTCTATTTCAAAGTAAATGGACTTCCATTCTTTGCAAAGGGAACCAATTGGATTCCAGCACATGTCCTCATGGAAGAACTGACTCCACAATATTTAAGACATTTAATGAGTTCAGCCAAGAAAGCAAATATGAACATGATGAGAGTTTGGGGAGGAGGCGTTTATGAGTCAGACATCTTCTATGAATTGGCCGATGAGTTTGGAATAATGATTTGGCAGGACTTCATGTTTGCCTGTGCTCTCTATCCTACAAATGAAGAATTTCTTAAATCTGTTGACTTTGAAGTTACAAATAATGTGCGACGACTTCAACATCACCCGTCTATTGCTATTTGGGCGGGTAAGTGACCATTATAGTGACCATGGTTAGTTTCAATTGATTGAGTATTTGTTTAAATGAAGGCAACAATGAGAATGAAGTGGGTTTAGAGGGCTGGTGGCCACACGACCCCCACTATAAGAATGATTACTACAATTTATATGTTAATCACATCAAGAAATTAGTCGAAAGGGATGATACAAGTCGTCCGTTCGTGTCGTCCAGTCCTTCAAATGGTTTAGAAAGTATTAAAGAGAACTATACGGCCGCCAATCCGGGCGATACCCGTTATGGTGATGTTCACTATTATAATGATGGGGCAGTTCTATGGAATTGGAGGACATTTCCGAGCGCTAAATTTGCTTCTGAATATGGTTTTCAGTCTTACCCATCATTAGAAACTCTATTAAAAGTAATACCCAAAGAAAATCTAACCTTTCCTATAAGTGAAGCGGTAGAGCATAGACAACACCATCCGGGAGGCACTCATGCAATAGAGAACCAAATCTGTAAGACATACAAACTTTTCATTTACCTTAAATTTTTCTCGAATTACAGCCAAATATTTGAAACTTCCCTCAAAAGGAGGGGTCGACCGATTCAATGACTTAATATATTTGTCTCAAATAACTCAAGCGATGGCTATGAAGACAGAGACTGAGTTTTACCGCCGAAACAGAGCAGTTGATTCAAAAACAGGAAACGGGTATACTATGGGAGCTTTATATTGGCAACTCGAGGACATATGGGAGGCCCCCACCTGGGCTTCCATTGAATTTGGAGGCAAATGGAAAGTACTTCATTCTTATGCCCGAAGTTTTCTCGACAACCATTTGGTTTCTCCATATGAGGACCCCTACAATACATTAAAAGTGAGACATAATTTAAGTGATTAACACTAAAATGAAATTATAGGTATCTCTGGTTCGCGACGACTATTTGGGTCAGTTGTCATTTAATTACACAATCGATGTCTATAAGTGGTCCAAAGCATCGAAACCTGTCTATCAAATCAGTGGTCAGAATAAAACTGACAGCTTTTCAGTGAATATTATTTTCTCAGAATCGATATCAGAACTATTAAACCGATCCAATTGTGTCGACAGAAGTGAATGTGTGCTTAATATCCAAATAAGTAATTCTGAGCACAAAATTAAAGTAAAAATTCATTTAAATGTTTCTTAATTTACAAAAATGTTTATTCCTTTAAAGGCAGAAAACTTTATGCTTTTGACTGAACCCAAGAATTCAAGAATAGTTTCGCCGAACATAAAAGTGGTTGACGTGAAAAAGACATCTAATGTTGAAGAGGAACAACAATTCGAGATAACTCTTTCTACAGAAGCGGTGGCGCCGTTCGTAGTACTCGACTTCAAAACGAATTCTGGACTTATGGGTCAGTTCTTAGAGAACGGATTCTTCATATTTGGCGATAAAAAGACTATTATTTTCGAATCAAATCAGAAAATAAGTGAACAACAAATTAAAGATAATCTTATTTTCAAGACTTTGACAAATGTTGTCTAATAAACGGATTATGTCTTTTATATAACAATTGAATAAAATTAAATCATTTTTTGTTAGAGATTTAAGAACTGATCCCTAAATTAATAAATAATTCCAATAACAATGAGGTTTATCTCAACAATTCTTTTAAGTGTAAATATCTTTTATATAATCTTATATTGAGTTTAAATGAATTTTATCACTAAATTTCAGTGCCTTTCGAGAACTATAAAAGTGAAGTACAAATGTATTCAAAGAATGAGTAAATTTGGGGACAAAAATGGGTTTCAAAATAATTGCTTTGATATTCGGAGTGACTTTTGTTACTCAAATATCTGCTGACTATTACTCATTGAATGGAAATGAATGGACGGCCATTAGTTTTAATAAATGTAAGATTGTTTGACCTAGATTATTATTAAAAACACTATTTCATAGCTATTAAGGCAAAGGCCAAAGTGCCGGGTAGTATATATTCTGATCTGAGACGAGAAGATGTTCTCAAAGAAAATATCTACGCCTCCAATAACGACCTAAACTATAGATGGGTTGCTTACGATAACTGGACTTATGAACGAAACTTTAATCGTATGTATTATTAACTATTAAAAACTTTAGATTGAATTTGGTTTAAATATGGCAAATGTTTTAGTGAACTCAAATTTATTAGCGAAGAAAAGCGTTATTTTAGTGGCCGAAGGCATCGATACTGTGAGCACAGTCTTCATTAATGATATAATTGTCGGACGAACTGAAAACCAATTCATAAGATATAAGTTCGATATAAAGAGTGTCTTAAAGACGGGTCAGAACAGCATTAAAATATCACTGGAATCGGCGCCCATATATTCTGTGCAAAAGGCAAAAGAGTTTGAAAAGAAATACAAATATATTGTATTCCCAGGTTTTACTCCTAAATTGAAGCAACGATAAACTTTCAATGAAATTTCTTTAGATTGCAATAAATCGGCTGGTCCTCACCTTGGTGAATGTCATCCTAACTTCATTAGAAAAATGGCCTCATCTTATAGTTGGGATTGGGTTTGTATAAATCAACAGTATTATATCTAGTACATAAAACCAATATGCTTTTGCTTAATATTTAGGGACCGGCGTTTCCCACTCAAGGAATTTGGAAATCCATAGGAATTGAAGCCCACAATAAACCTATTATTAGAGACATAACAGTAGAGACAATACCCGACGGCACTCATTGGATACTAATTGTCAACACATTTATTGAATTGACATCAAAAGAGAAAACAGAAGGCATTTTCAGTATTGACCTTGATGATCATAATATTATTAACAAGTTTAAAAAAGAAATTAGTTCTCAATCAGAAGAAACGGTTCAAATTCAGTTCAGTACAACTCTGACAAACATAACGGGTTGGTATCCGAATGGAGTCGGATTTGTAAACACACAAAAGTTATATAAACTGAAAGTCAATCTCTCGTTCGCTGACAGTCCAGAGGTTTCGACACAAACCAAAAGAATTGGTTTCAGAAAAATTGAATTAATTCAGACTCCGATAAAACCGGAAGGACTCACTTTTTATTTCAAAGTTAATGGACTCCCAGTGTTTGCAAAGGGAACGAATTGGATTCCGGCACACGTTTTGATGGAAGAACTGACTCCACAATATTTAAGGCATTTATTTGAATCAATCAAAAAGGCGAACATAAATATGATGAGGGTATGGGGCGGTGGTATCTATGAGTCAGATCTCTTCTATGACCTTGCTGATGAAATGGGAATTATGATTTGGCAGGACTTCATGTTTGCCTGTGCTCTCTATCCAGCAAATCCAGAATATTTACAAACAGTGGACCAAGAATTAATAACTCAGGTTCGACGACTCCAACCCCATCCTTCTGTTGCCATTTGGTCGGGTATGTACTGTATGTCCTCTTTTCAATTTAAAATACTGATTGTTATCCAGGAAATAATGAGAACGAGATGATAATCGCCGCCTTCTTTAAGGGAAGCAAAGAATATAGTAGTGATTACGTGAAGCTATTCATAGATCACATCCAGAAAAGGGTTCAAATTGAAGACAAGAACAGACCCTTTGTTTCTTCGAGTCCTTCAAATGGTTTGGAAACAGCAAAAGAGGGATATTTAGCAAAGGATCCGCTCGATCTGCGTTACGGTGATGTCCACTATTATAACGATGCGGCCAACCTTTGGGACTGGAAAACTTACCCGAGCGCTAAATTCGCGTCAGAATATGGCTTTCAGTCATATCCATCGATGAGCGCATACTTAGAAGTCCTGAAAGAATCAGATTTGACTTTCCCTGTTAGCAAAGCTATTGAGCACAGGCAAAGACATCCCGCAGGAACCTGGGCTATTGAAAACCAAATTTGTGAGCAAAGCATTCAAATTCATTTTATTAATTAATCATTGATTTGAAATTATAGCCAAATATATGAAACTGCCCTCAAAAGGAGGAAAAGAGAAATTCAATGATTTGATATATTTATCACAAATAACTCAAGCGATGGCTATGAAGACAGAGACTGAGTTTTATCGAAGAAATAGAGATATAGACCCAAACACTGGAAATGGTTATACTATGGGTGCGCTCTATTGGCAATTGAATGATATATGGGAGGGCCAGTCCTGGGCTTCCATTGAATTCGGCGGTAAATGGAAAGTACTGCACAGTTATGTCAAAGATTTTATGAATAACTTATTGGTTTCACCATTTGAAGACTCAAATGAGATGTTGAAGGTATCACTTAATTACTACTAAAAATGTTATTTCACTTCATTTGACTTAAATTTGAATTATATTTGAAATTAGGTTTCATTAGTTCGCGACGACTTCGATGGACAACAAGAGTTTGATTTATCGGTTAAAGTCTACAAATGGTCTCAAAATAAAGCCATTCATGAAATTAAAACAAAAGTCAAAACCGACAGCTTTTCAGCTAATGTTGTCTTTACGAAATCAATACCAGATCTGATGAAAGAGTCGAAGTGTTCCGATAGACACGAATGTGTTCTACACTTTGAAGTCAAGAATTTGGCCAAAAATTTAGAGGTTAAACATATTAAAGAAATTTTCATTAAATTTATTAATTATTTCTTAACTAATTCTTAACTAAAGGCACAAAATTTTATGCTTTTGAGTGAACCTAAAAACTCAAAAATAGTTTCACCGAAACTAAAGTTAGTGGACGTCAAAAAGAAATCAAATGAAAAGGAATACGAAATAACTCTGTCCTCAGAATCTGTGGCGCCATTCGTTTTACTCGATTTTAAACTGAATTCTGGACTTAAGGGTCAATTCCTAGAGAATGGGTTTTTCATATTTGAAGGCAAAAAGACTATTGTTTTTGAAACCAATGAAAATATTAGTGAACAACAAATCAAAGACAATCTAATCTTCAAGACTTTAACAGATGTTGTCTAACAAACAGATTATAAAATAAACATAAAATAAAAGTTTTAAATTATTAAAACTAAAATAATTTGTCACTTATTAATAAAATTCCCTAGCTCTTTAATTAATAATAATTAATAATAATTAATAACTAGTAATTAATTTAAAGTATAAATCTGTTAATTTTAAGTATCAATCATTTTAACAAATCATTAATTTGAATCAAAACCTAAAATCAAAACTCCATTCCTATAGATGTTATGTTAAAAAACTAACTAGCTAATTTTAAAAAGTTAATTTTACAATTAAAGATAAAAATTGAATTATTATTAAATATTATAATGGAATTAAAAGAAACAAATCTTAAGTGATTATAGCCTTAAGTCTTATTCAAATAACATTTTTTTTAGAAACAGAGAAAAAAGATTTGTTAATAGATTTAGACAATTATCCTGCAAATCAACTGCTGCTGAGATTACATAATTTAAAACATGAAAACATTAAGGAAATCTTGATTTTATGGATAAATTCATTTAAAGTTAACTCCAAAAACTTTTATTAATTTTAAACAAATGTTAACAAATAACAGATTTTCTGTTTAAGTGTTATAACTTATAAATTGTTAATAAAAACACTCAATAATATACTTTAATGAGTTTTCTTTCTTTTAAGGTTTAATTTTAAATAAATGATGAAAACTAAACTTGTTAAAATTAAAAGATGTATATTAAGTATTTGTTATAAATTTTAAGTAACTTATAAATTATATTAAATATAATTTTGCTTGTTTAAATCTTGCCAGGGCTGGTAAACAAATTCCAGGTCTTATCTATTAAAATCTTATCAAAAAGGTTTCCATTTTAATCCGGATTAAGTGAGAGCAAAATAAGTGACCATATGATCAGTTGACCATATTTTGAGGCATTTGATTGGCTCTCAATATACAAATGATTTTCTGGTAAAATGTTTTTATGGCCGGACTTTAAATCAATTTATTAGAAACACTTTTGCTTTAAATGCATTCGGAGTTAAAATGAGTTTTTGTGAATTTTATTCGTTTTTCTTTATACTATTTTTTATAATTCAATTAAAATATGCGGAACTCTATCCCTATTCGACTGACTGTTCAACAATTGTCACATCAAATGAGATCCGGTTTCTCGGATGTAAAAAAGATGTCAGAACTGATAGTATGTCCGAAAGGACTTCACTTAAGAAAACCATTTATTCATTTAAAGTAAGTTTCTATTATTAGGAAATAATTTTTTAATTTTTTGAGATTATTTTAGGGCATTCCTTATAGCGAACCACCGGTCGGTGCGCTCAGGTTTAGAAAACCGATTGCAAAAGTCTTTAAAAGAGGAGAATTGATTGATAGCAGACGATATAAGAAGCCATGTTTTCAACCCTGGATTGTCGACTTTCCATTCGGAACGATGTCTGAAGACTGTCTGTACCTAAACATATGGACTCCTTCCCCAAATCATTCATCAAATTTACCGGTAATGGTATGGATCTATGGGGGTGCCTTCACTTTTGGTTCAGGCAGTCAGTCGGGAGCACTCTTCCTGTCGACAGACAATATTTTCTCCGGAAACCAACTCTCTCTAAGAGATGTTGTGGTGATTACTCTTAACTATCGTTTGGGTGTCTTTGGTTTTCTTTACTGCAATACAAGTGATTGTCCGGGAAATCAGGGCCTTTGGGATCAGGCGGTGGCTCTCAATTGGATCAAAAACAATGTCAGAGCTTTTGGCGGTAATCCCAATGATATAACACTTTTCGGTGAGAGCGCCGGCAGTATATCCATCAGTAATCACATCATCTCAAATGTGACGCGACATCTCTTCCAAAGAGCTATAATGCAATCGGGTATTCATGAGTAGACCATTCAAACCATTCCTAACAAATCATTTAATTATTTAAACCATAGGTTCGGCGTATATTAAACTATTCTCTCGGGATTTGAAGTATTCGTATTCAGTCGCGCGAAGATTTGCATCAAATAAAAAGTTATTCCAAAGTGGGAACTGTCCCAACGACAACACTTGGATTCAGTGTCTTCGGAGTAAATCTTCGTCTGAATTACTTATGTCTCAAATAAAGGCAATTATTCACAACCCTTTGAAGCCATGGTATACCGCTTACATTTCACAATTCACACCTGTCTTTGGGGATGAATTTGTTCCCATATCTATACCTCTGGCAGTGAGACAGGGAAACTTCAACAAGCACATTAAAATACTTATGGGTCACAACGAGATGGAGGGCGCGATGTTTACTTCAGCCTTTGATATCGTTATCGGTATGTTTGGTCGTTATATTCCACTCATACCGATAGCGCCGTTTATCTCAAAAAAAACTGTTTTCAATGATATCCGAAATTACTTCTTCGACAACGACACCATTGGAATTACAATCGCACACAAATTCACCGAAACATTTGCCGATGACATCACACAACTCGACAAGAATGGCATCAGAAGGGCTGCCATTCATGCATTCGGTGACTATTTCCTGACCTGTCCTACAATTCTGTTCGGCGGACATATTGTTAGTCACAATGAGTTTAAGGGTGAGATATATCAGTACCGACTGACGTATGCACACAAACAATCCCTTTCAAGACTAAGTACTTGGGCTGAAGTGACCCACACTGACGACATCGCTCTCGTCTTTGGCTCTCCATTTAATGATAGGCTTTTGTGGTCAAACGAAGACCGAAAACTGAGTCGAGATATTATGGATATTTGGACACATTTTGCAAAATATGAGTCAGTTTTCTATCATTTCATATAAGATATGAATACAATAACATTGAATTCAATTTAATAGTAAACTTCCAAAAGTCAACGGAAATGTTTGGCCCACTTATGGACTGACGGCTGACAACAGAGTAAACGCCTCTTATGTCGAACTTCACGCAACAAATCACAGAATGGGAAGAGTTTGGACCCATCGCTACAATTTAGACACAACTAACAATCCATCAGTAATTGGCGACTGTTTCTACTTTTGGGACCCAATCCTATCGGGACAGTTTGATCAACACTTACAAACATTACCAACTCTATACAATAGGCATAAATTCAACAAGGACAAACATACAATATTATCTTGACCTTGGTCACTTACCCAATTTGCAATCCATACTCATTATTACTCAAATTAGAAGTCATTTTAATTCACTATTTATAACAATTAAAGTCAACACAAAGTTTGAAATATTTAATAAATGCTATAATAATAAAAACTCAATAAAATTCAATTATTATTTAATTGTTTGACATTTGAAGACAAAATCAAAACAATTGAAGTAATGCATTGAAGCCATACATTAATGACGTCTTCAATTATTCTGTGTCACAGAATCTGTGCTCAGAATTTGAATGTTTATGAAATGATCACAAAGTTGACCATGCATACTAACAAGAGAATATATTACTAAATATTAAGGGATTTTAGTCATCCAAACAATTGATTATAATTTGAAAATTAGTAAAAATAAACGAATATGCGGTCACTTTATATGACTGTTCTTTTGATACAGGATCTGAAGAGAGGGTATACCCCTATGACTGGACATTGATTTCAGTGGTCGACAATATAAGTTTTGGGACACATTTTGAGAGAATGATTACGAAACTTTATTTAGTGACTCGTGTTTGAAACGTTTTCCGACTCTTACCCACACAAGTATTGGATGTTTCGTATATTTTTCAATCATTTCATCAAATTTCTATCAATTCTTTCATCAAAATTATATTAAATATTTAATCACTTCTTTCTTCAAAATTCATTTCAAATAAAATTCTTTTATTTTTTTGATATAAAAATTAGTCATTTATTGAAAACTTTTGCTTACAATTAAACAGATCTTGTTTTCAGATAATTTTGACTAAAAATATAAAATATTGATTCTCTATTTGTGAATAATATAAGTTAAGTACTTATTTTTCTTTAAATTATGCAATTTCACAAAAGTATCTAGCCCATTCAATAAAAATATAAAACCCAAATCAGAATTTTCTCAAATAAAAACAAATGAAAGACTGCTTTTATTGGTATGAGTTTTTCATTTTTTTGTGAAATCATTTCTTAAGAATAAAGTTATAAAAAACAAAAAATTGGATCAAATTTCTGTATTTAACATAATTCTCATAATCGCCGGTAATATAGATTTGTCTCTATTTTTGCTATACTTTACATAAAGGCTTTTATCAAACTTTTCTAAAGAGTTGCAAACATTTTGAGAGCAATCCTTTTGTGTTACGCAAAACTGTTTAAAAAACCTGAGACTATAGCCTGACATCAATTGATCGAACCATTGAGTTGTATTACTGCACGAGTGCTTCATTCCTGATATCAGTATATGTCGGCTACAGTTTCTCATCTCTAAATATGCACTGAAAACAATAGACAAAAGTTTAATGAAATTCGTATCACTTTTTCGATAATAATTTTATAATTAATAATCTATTTTTGTATGACTTTATGTAAACACTTGAGAAACAGTTATCTAATAATTATGTCATCGATTGTCGCCAATTGAAGTCAATAAACATAAAGTTTATGACTAACAAAATCTTTGAATAATAGAAATATTCCAAAATTTATTCCACGAATATATTATTGATAGCTATGAATGAAAGTCATACCAACAAAGATGAGTTAACTTCGGTATTCCCTCGACTTTGTCTTCCACTAAATTCATATAATCGATCATATCTTCCATACAAATGTGTAATTCATTGATAACCTGTTGGTTAAGATTTTGGTGTCAATTCAATTACGACAAACCAGAGCTCAGAATAAGGTTAGGAATACTTTATTTAAACATTTGGTGTTTACATACAACTGGTTTGGCTCTAATTGTTTGGAATCGCATAACTTATTTGCCTGTATTTGCATTTGATTTCCCAATTTTCTAGTGATTAGCTTTTGTGTAGAAAACTTAGGTAAACACTCCCTGATGTAATCACCAATGTCCTTTACCCATGACTTTTGCATAGAACAAAAGTAATGGTACTCTTCATCATTAACTAGAAATCGATTGCGTCGGTCGCCGATAGTAAACAGATTACTGGCGCTGTCGTCAATCGCTGACAATCGACTTGTGTTGCACTCAATACTTATTATTTGCACCGATTTGTGAACACAAAATATTGTCAACAAAAACATCCCATTCATCGTTAAAACCAAAGTTCAAAAATCAAATATTTTGACCCAATATTTAGACTCTAATATAATAATTATTTATTTATATTTTAACAACAAATATGTTTCAAATCTAATTAAACTCTCTCTCTCTCTCTCTCTCTCTCTCTCTCTCTCTCTCTCTCTCTCTCTCTCTCGCACTTTGAATTTATCAGAAAATAGATCTGGTAGTGATTTTGTGGTTCAGTAGTAGTAGTGGTGAAACTTTTTATAAAAACCTAATAAATCTTTTTTTTTATTTGATATGAGATTTGAGTCATAATATTACACATTTTTGTGTGAAAGGGAAGAGAAATGACAATAAAATTACGTCAAAAAATTCGTGACTTTCAGTGCAAATGTGTTTCGATTGTGTCAATCATTCTCTTCCAGTGATTCAATGGTTTCGTTGACAAACTTATTCCAGTATTGGCTCAAATCTTTCTGATCGATTGGAAATTTATGTTCGAAAAAGAACTCGATTATGTCTGGAATGTAGGGTAGAATTGTGATGAGTCCCAAACCCAACGACACTTTAGTAATGGAGCCAAAGCCAAAGAGAGTCAGTTTTACAGACTTTGAAAAGATAGTGGTATTGAAGTGTTGGTACTCAACGTTAAACTCTATGCTTCGGTTCTCAAACTTAGAACACGTGACATACTTTTCGATTAAGCTCTTGGTCTTATCCGATATAACGCTAACATCTGATGCCGCTTTGAATGCGATATAAGAAAATATGATAAACAATAGTGTATTGCATGCGATGAATGTATAGTAAAATATATTATAAACCAATAGATTCTTAAAATTGATTTCAATATTTGTGTGTAATATAATACCAAATATCGATACTATTATATTGAATGCAATCGACAGATAAAAAGTTACGATAAATAAATTGAAAGTATTGTCGAATTTATTCACTTTTGAATAATTGTGTTTATACCTATCAAATGGAGAAACATATTCATTAGAATCATATTCTCTTCACTTTTTAATAATAATTTTTTTTAAAGTGATTTAAACATTCAAATATTTAACCATGCTTAATTACTCTCAGAGATAATTTGAAATATAAAGTGATAAGAATTATGAGAAAACAGTAGAAAAGTCTACGAATTATAGAGACATTGATTAGTAAAGAATAAGTGAAATTATCTAATTTAGTAGAATTACTATAAATTATCGTCTCTTTAAGTTTTATAATATAATTTTAATAATTAGGCTTAAACAATTAAAAATGTGATAGATAAGCTATTCTTATCTTGAAAGAATTCATTAATTAGTCTGAATATCTAAAGAATGTATCGCTTTTTATCGCTTCAATTCTTGTGCTTCTAATCAGAAAAAGATAAGCAAAAGAAAGGATGAGGAGTAGACTCACCACTTGCCGATGACATACAACTGATCTATTGATGTGTTCTTCGTCTCAATTAATGATTCGATAAATTTGTTTAAAAGACGAAATTTATTACTAAATACGAGACAAAACGCCAAATATATGAGAATATTGACGGTCACTATGAAAATATTCATAAACATGAACAGGTTTAGCACTTTCTCAACACTCAGGGTATTATAATTGATGAGTAGTTCCAAATAGAAGTATAAATTGAAAATTATTGGAAATAAAAACAATTTAATCAATTCATGTAATTTTGGAATCGAATATATTTTGTAGAAATGTTTTATGAAGTTTAGATGTAATGGTATTTTGATCTTGTACAATTTGTATTGATCGGTCAGTAGGTTTTCCAATTTAGAGCAATCTTTGAGAACATCAGTTGTCTTTCTGCAGGTGCCCTCAAGTAATGTGGATTTGCGGTAATAATAACTGGAGTCGAGGGCCACCACTGCAGAAAAACTCCATATAAGTTGAACTATTTGTTGACATAATTCCGATACGTCTTTATTAATCCAAACGCACAGATATATCAGAGATGAGAGGTTGAGAACCAGACATATGTGGAATAAAAGCCAACAATAGATTCTATAATAAAGCCAAAGGTTTTTGTGTTTATCCAAAAGTATTCGAAATACATCGTTATGTTTGAGCCACTGATCGAGTGGTGCACCGAAACCAATGAAAAATATTATTACATTTCTTATTAATCTGTAGAATACTTTATGAACTCTTGCAACTCTGAACTCACTCGCATTCATACGAATACTATCATTAAACCCTATAAATAATCATGGCCATTATTAGCAAGATTAAAGATCTGTCAAATTAGAAATTTTTAAAAAAAATATTTATTTAATTATTAATTAAAATCTAGATCAAATTATTACAAAAATATTTTTATTGATTATTTAAAAATGGAATAATAATTATTGAAATGAACTAGGCATTTATACTCCAAGATTTAATTAAAAATAAATTAAAAACAATGAAAAAATTACCCAAAATCTTCTTTTTCTCTTCAATTTGAACGTTAAGCGAAACATCCATTTTTATGAACAAAAAAGTATTGAAGATAAATGAGAAAACTTCCCGTAAATAACTTTAATATCAGACTAATTAAGACATAAACACTTGTGTTTGACTGTAATTAAACTGTCGTTCACTACAATTAAACATAAATATATGTTATATAACTGAAGATAATTAATTTTTTTTCGATCATAAGATATGTATTTATTTATATATTAAGTAATCGACAATTCATTTATACCAACTCTTAATAATCTCTGATTAAATGGAAAGCACTTCAAAATTGTGTTTTCAGTCAAATAGAGTACAAAAATAGCCATCAAATTATATCAAAGATATTATTATCTAAAATCTTGAACTTTACTTTTATTGAAAATCTTTATCCAAATATTGTTTATAAAATAAATATATTTATATTTTTCCAATACTTTGATAAGAGATTCACCGATTAAGAACTTTGTCTTTTTTCCAGGATATATACCAATTGATTTGAAGTGAAGTATAAGTGAAATAAATACAAACTTTTTATAAACAAATGTTAGAATAGAAAAAATATATTCAAACAAAATATTTGATTGAGTTCACCCACAAAGAGATGTGTTTGCTTATATGCATGGTCATTTTATGAAGTTTCCTAGAAGTCCTTAAAATAATAGTATGAAAATGATTTGAGTAAACATCAAATTGTTTTCTCTATAAAGTTTTACTAAAATGTTTTAACACATTTTGAATTCTTTTGATTCAAATAAAGATTTTATACCCGAAAGAGGATTAAAGCATTTAAAATAATCATTTTTAAGTTGATTCCTAGATATTAAAATGTAAACATGGACAAATATGCGAAACATGTGAGCAAATCCACGTACTCTTCACAAAGAGTTGAATTTAATCAAAAACATATCTAATCTTAATATAAAAGTTAAAGAAAAATCAAAATATAATTTTAAAATTTTATAACTTCTGATAAGATAACTGAGCAGTGCTTAGGTTTGTTTTGCAAATTTATCTGATTCTGCATAATCTTGTTCAAATAACAATTTCAATAAAAATATATTAAAATTAATCAAAAACTTTAATATTAAAGTATAACGTATAAGAATTGGCAAGTTCATAATGCTTTAGTTCATTGTTTAAAGATATAATGCCATCGCTCAGCATAATTGGCAGTAGAGACGGGTAATTGACGTGACTTTTGTTAAGAAAGCGGTCATTTTGGACATAAATGCAGAGGCAATCAATTTGTTGTTTATTTGAATTGAATCGCATTTTAAGTGATTGAATGAAAAGGTCTGACATCTTCAGTATCAGAGCATTAGTTGATATATTACAAACTCCTACTAATCCGACTTAAAGGACAGCATATTTTTAGCAATAAATCCATTGGGAGAGGAGTCCTACAAAAAAATGGTGTTTCACTTGAAATGATGATCAAATAGACATTACTTTTAAGAGAATTGTTCGACAAAAATAGCTAACGATAGAGTTGTGTAGGAAATGAAGTATCTGTTCAGCGCTCAGTCCTAATAGTACTCCAGCGACCCAACACTTTATTATTACAGATATGTTTTCTCACATTTTCGGCGACAAATAAGACTTCTCTTCATATTTTCTTTTATGCCTTGATACTTTTGATACTTTTCTCTCAATTTATTCTTCATTTGAGGGCATTTTTATATTTTTTATTCTCTACTTTTCTAAGAAAAACACAAATTGAAAGAAAGGACTAAAATATTAGACGAAAAAGAAATGAAAATATTTATTGAAAAAAGAAATAATTATTAAATTTTCGATAAAAGAATTGAAGAAAAGAATTGATTTTTTGTGAAATTATTTTCAGTGAATTTAATTAAATATTTTTAAAGTGAGTCTCATTTAAGTGAATTGTACTTCAATTCAGTGAAATTAATTTGAGATAAATTAAAACTAATTTTTTCTAAGAATCCTTTTATACTTAACGAGGATTTTATGATTTAATTTGTCGACAAATAAATACTAAAAAATGTCCTAAAATTAAAACTTAAACTCAAGGCTTGAAATAAAGTAAAAAACTTTAATAATTTTAAATTTTTTTCAAAGAATTTCTATTATAACAATTCTGATGTGTTTTTATAGAAAAATAAGGACAGAATAGAGAATTCTTTGCAAAGCATTCATGAGATTCCTTTACAATCAGAAGATCTGAAAAACTTTTTCATTAGAAGACAATTCCACTCAAAGACTGGAAAGACTTCTCTATAAAAGAATTTTTTAGACTTTCTTTCACCAGATTTTGACTCAACAATAGTTGAAGAGAAGGGACTGACTCGTGATAAATGAATTTAGTCGATGACATACGAAAAGCAAACTTTTATTGTTAATTATTTGACTCTCGGATAGTGTTTGTGTTCAATACTAATTGATTTGTGTTGTCTTCAAACAATTGTCACAGACTTTAATTCAACACTAATTTTGATCAAATAGTGACCAAAATTAAGCGATAATTAAATAAAAAGCTTAACGTAAATGACTATCAACTGATGTGAAACTCAAGAGGACTGACAACACATCAAACATTACCGACACTTTTCTCTTTTAATAGATATTTGTTTTTAACTAATTATATGAAAGAATATTTAGCCAAACCTTCTCTTTTGGTACCGCTTTTGTTGAAACCTTAAATTGAATTTATAAGCTAAAATGAACTAGAATCAATTCCGACACTGAAATTATTTGTGGACAGTCATATAATTTCCAAAACTGTCCTTTAATTTTTTTTAATATCCTAGATTATTTTATTTTAGTTTTAATAATTTGATTTTAATAACTTATCTAGCTGAAAAATCTCCTATGAATTAAATAAAGCCTCAATTCGTTTGTCACTCAAAGTTTAAAATTCAATAAAGTATTGAATTTTTTGGTTATTTTTCATTTTATTGATATTATGATAAGGAATACAACATATGATAAACCAATTGATTGAAATATTTTCCATTTCTCAAGACTTCACCCTTTTTTAGGTAAGATATTCTTTAGATTGAATTTATGGCAATTTCTCATAGTTTGTAACACTAGAATATTGTAGAAAATTACTGTTGGAATAGAGGCCCAGAATTCCAGGAAGTGAAGAGTGAATGTATGTCCTATTGATTATGAATTTTTCTCCTTTCACTCCATTCCATACATATCTATATATCGATTGAATGTTAGAATTTTTTTTGTTATGTCAGACAAAAATTCAATAATTCTGAATAAACATAAAAAAAGTTATGGACAGGAGTACTGTATTTACAACACATCCATATCTAAACCAATACATTAGGCAAAGAGTGAGGATAGAGAGGAACAACGGATAACATAGAGTACCAAAAGAAAAATGTTATTCGAATTGATTGTGAAAATTGATTGAACCAAAAACACCTAATCTTTTGTTATTATTGAACATAATTTAAATAATGATAGATTCGAGACAAGTTTTTTCTCTTCCATTCATAGGGCTGTGCTCTCACTCTTTCTCACAAATCGACTCATTATAATAGCTTAGAGTATATGCAAAATCAATAGCAAAGAAGATATCCCTTAGAAATATTGTCGATCATTACAGACGACACAACTTTAACCAAATTATTGTATGCAAAGAGAGTATGAAATCCATTCTTTCATCGGATAAATAGGGATATAAGTCCTACTAATGTCTGACTCATACTCTCATATAATTCTCTCTCTCTCTCTCTCTCTCTCTCTCTCTCTCTCTCTCTCTCTCAACTCATCTAAAAGTTAGTCTGAAAATTGAATTTTCACTTAAAAGGGGGGACAGAATGAAGTGGTTTTAATAACCAGAGAGAAGTCTAGCAATTCATACATGAATTTGAGTTGAATTCCATTAGCATTTGAAATACAGTTTCAAATGTTTAAGACTTTGTTTAAGTCGTTTTTACAAAAAAGAAAGACATACAGAGAAAGCATATAATGTATTGTAAAAACATTGATTACCACAAAATGAAATGCATTTTGTTCTCAACAATAGTAATGATTACAAATCGATAGATTACTTCTCATTATTTTGTGTCGAAATTACATAAAAATTTTCAGAGCCTTTCAGTCCTTTCATTTCGATCTCTTCGCCTCTTATTGGGTTCACTTTTGAAGCCTATAGTTTACTCTTCGATATCGATTTCAATTAAATTAGAGGACAGAATAGGAAAATGTCGACCAAAACTCCTATTACTTCAGAGTAAAAACTTTGTCTCTCATTCTATTCGTTAATCAATAAAATGTTTGCTTCGCTTTGAATTAAAATGAATTTTTTAAGGCAACCATCGTTTCAATGAAAAGCTGTTGACATTGTTTTGTTTAAATTAAGGATTGATTAAAACATTTCCTATTAGTTTTCATTTGACATTCATTAATATCGCTGACAATAACAAAATTATCAAGTTTAACTAACAATAACTAACTTTCTCATTAAGAGTAACACCAATTAAATCAATTCCAAGAAATTTATTTTAAATTTTATATTTTCTTTTCTTTTTATATTTCAAATTTATCTAGATAATTTTACTGCCAACTCATACTATATAATAACCTAATTATTTATGGATTAGTGATAAAAATGTATCTTGATTCAACATTTCTAAAATAAACAGAAGAAACATATTTTTTGAATTCAATATATTTTTGAATAAAATTATGAAATAATAGTTATTTTGTTATAATATATCCATAATTATAGTCCATTAAAATTCTATTAATACAATTCTCTTTTCTAAATGTCCCCGAATATTGATAAATGAAAACATCAAAGTAGAATAAAATTCAATAATCACTTCATGGAAATTTAAATTTAGAATTTGCATGGATAGATAGCTTGCTCATTTCATATTAGATGATCTATTATTTATGTTGTAATTAATTCTTGGATTTTAATTTCTAATAAAAAAATGTCATATTTTGTTAATGAATTAGTTTTCTGATACAAAATAATTTGTTCGAACATTTCTTTTGCAAGAATCTATTTTCAGATAATAATGAATAAAAACATGAATTTGTTTCAGACCAGAGTTAATACCGTTTGGGAATTGATGTCAAAGTTTAGTGAAATATTCATAAGAAATATCAAGAAATATGAATGTAATCATTGAACTATTCTTCCATTAATATGAAATGACTTTTAATCAAAACTGTTCTCTCCTTTAGAAACAAATTTCTTACAAACACTAAACTAATACTCAATAATACTATATTTTTATAAGAACTTTAATGAAGCAAGTTCACTTTTAAAGCAAAATACTTCACTTTGATTCATTTTTTAAAACTTTTTACTTTCACAAAATTGACTCAAAATTGACCACTTGTTCATTTTAAAAACTAAAAATCTTATAAAAAGTTTAAGAAATGTCTGGTGAATGAAACATGTTTTTTACCATAAATGACCATGTCTATATTTATGTCTTTGCCTATCTTGCTTGTTGAGACATTTCTATTAGATGTTCTCTCTTATATGGAGTGCTATAATATATCATATGATGGGATGGGATGGAGTGAGAGCCCAATTTTATAGCAAAAGTTAACAAAAGTTAAGGACATCTCTTTTGAAAGTTGGAGTCATCGCTGAAAAGTTTATTGATTAATAGGAAAACTCTTTTCTATTATTGATCTAAATTTTTGACTCCGGGCTAAAAGGAATGAATAATAAATTGTGTAATTCATTTATAAAGAGTGGTTGGGCTAACATTGAATACAAAATACTATTTATTCGAGTATTCATACCATTCATAGCGTTTAAATGAGAATTGAATCAAAATAAAGGGACAGAAGAATAAAGAGACACAAACATAGAGTAAAAGAATAGTGAATAGAAGAGGACTGGCGTTGGTATGGCATACAATACCGCCTCATTTCGGTGACCGAAACAGTTGTGTGCAATAAAATATTAAACCATAAAAACTGTTTATAATAAAAGTATATTCATATCTAATAATACTTGACATTCACTTACGTTAATAGAAAAAAGTGTTCAGAATATTCATAACATATAATGGTTGGGCTCTTAACTGAATTAGACGTTCAAATATAACGAGAGTTTACTGGATTGTGACGCATGTGCTGCTCATAATAGGCTAATCAATTTGGATGGCGAACACACGCGTCGGTTTGGATGCTGAGGATGCGGATCAGTTGTGTCTAAACCAATATAAGCGGACGAACACTGCTTTCCATTTGTCGATCTCTTCTACCATCGATTGCCCAAACAGTCGACTATTGCCTCAAATGAGTGTTCATTACATCGAAATAATAATACCCTTTATTACAGTCTTATATAAAGAGTAGGAAATAGAAGTGATTTTTCTGATTGTGTGCTAAGACTTTATGTTTGACTCCAAAGAAGTGAAGGATTTCCTCCAAATAAGAAGAAAAACAACAAAATAGAAAACTTTTCTTAAAAGAGTTAAGTACCGAAAAAACCTTAAGTATTTAATTTGAGTTAATAATCTTGCAATAAATGTTCAGATCATTTGATTCAAAGCTGTTTTTCAATGAAAAAACATATTTGACTATTAGTTGAGTCGTTTTATCGGTCGACAAAACTTTTATAATAAAAGAAAATTTATCGATAAAATGAGCAAAAAATATCTAAATAAGAATACATGAGAATTGAGTGCAAAGATATTTTTTAGCCTTGCTCAAATATTTTTTCTGTTGAGTTAGAGTTTAAGCTCAATGATTGATAAACGGTATGCGTCTATGAATTTTCGAGTGACAAGTTATTCAACTGAATAGAGAAAAGGAGAGAACAGAATAGAGCGGTGGTGCCTGTGCTCCAGCATCTATTAGTGAGCACAGACTGCACACTAAACAGACCAACAGTTCTCTTATTCTTGTGAAACATCTTTTATAAGACTATAATAAAGAATATTCTTCAACACTATTATTACTTTATGTAAAGTATGTAAAGTATGGAAAGCATTGAAAGTATGTGCAAAAGTGTGCAAAAGTTTCCAATTTTATAGATTGACTCAAATGATAGACAAACTCGTCAACGACTAAACGCTGGCATTCAATGAAAAAGTTTTTCCTTCTATATATGAAAATTGTGTGCAAAAAGAAAAGTAAATCACCAAAACTCAACTTCTTTTGTTGAAAGAAAGCCACTTCTTCTTCCTTTCAGAGAACAAACACTATTAAATGGAGAAACACTTTAATCAATGACTCTGTGCTTAAAAGTGTTTCAACATTTGATATCTAATTAATGTTTAGTTGAAGTGTTGTTTTTCACAAACAATTTCTTAATTAAGTAATTGAATGAAATTTTTAAGTATTAAACGACACATACTTTTCATTAGTCATTAGTCGTATGGATTTCCATTAAATTTTATTTATATTTGTGTTAACCCATATTGAACTCAAATAAATATTTAAAAAATTCTATTTAAAATTCACATCGAATTCAATATAAAAGTTGAGCAAGCAACTATTACATAAGCCTGAAGACATGAATGAACTATCGCTTATTTTCTGTCATTTTGTCATTTGTCTTCACTCAATTGAAATGAAAGGTAAGAGAATTTATTTGAAATCAAAATTATGTCATAAAAAATAGTGTTTGAATAGATTTGGAGCCAATATTTCAATCAAAGAATATTTCAATTAAGACTATTTCTGACATTTACTTATCAAATGTTCTGTAATTATATTTTTATTATTAGTTTGACTTCATTTGAATTATTAATATAATAAAAACAATTAGTCAGAAGTCGTGCTGTTATTACAATTGCTTTTTGATACACTTTTATGTTATGCTCTGAAGATCTGATTAATTACCATAACTTTCAATAACAAAAGTGTTGGACAAAAGTGAGACTAAATTGCTTTGCTTTTAATACTACATTCACTATAACTCACTATAAATGCATTAAATTTAAGGAATTTCTGCTAAAATCATATCAATTGAATAAAGTTTAAGCCATCGCTCAGACAAAACTCAATTACAAAACAATAGGTTTTCAGAAAAAATGTTTGAATTTTATCCACAAATTTAGACAAAATTTCTAAAATAATTTAATTAAAATGAAAAATAGTCCTAACCTTTGAAAAGGTTGTTATTTTAGAAAAAGTTCACTGATGGAAATGAAATATTTATCGAATTCTCTCCGTATCTCTCACTCACTCTCACTCCCTCTCTCCCAACCCCACTCTCCCTATCCCTCTCTCCCTCTCCGAACAAATTCAATATCGTTTAAGGAATTTCTAGTCAAAAACCGAAAGCACTCAAGAATTCAATTGAGTTCTGAATCGAACGTAAAATTTCAACGAATATAACAGTAATGAAAAATAACTTATGATTAATTCAAAGAGTAGTACCATGAATAGTACCTTGATGAATTATTCATTTGAAATTATTGTCGGTTAGAGTTTTGCTAATGCGATATGAAATTAGTCTGTTTTTAGTTATGAAAATAAAAACAATAAAATAACCCAAACTTTTGGTCAATAAAACAATACTTAAATATAACGATAAAAATATTTATATAAAGAATACGAAAAAAAGAGGAAAAAAGGATTTAATATTGCATTTGATTGTGTCATATGTCGGAAGAGCGGACGAATCAGGTCTGAATCAAATGGTATTTCGGACATACAAATGATGGGATATTTTACTTTATATTTCTTTTTCTCTCAGATTCAAAGTTTATGGCTTTCGAGTTACTCAGTCTTACAGCTCATGCCTTCCAAATGATGTCAGTTCTGGCACTTAAGCTCTGAATTATATAAATTTTATTCTTCATTTCGAAGAGAAAAAAAACCAAAAGACTAAAAGCCTCTGAGAAAGGCTTAAATGCTTTAGAATTTATATTTTTTTGCGAATAATAATAATAAAAGCAATAATTTTAATACTTTTGAAGTAATAATTATTTTACTAAAAAAGTTCTAACATTTGTTAAAATACTATTTTGGGTATAATTTACAGTAAAATAAAATTAAAGTATAGAATTGTTGAGGAATTATTCTCGAATATAATTAAACTTTCAAACAAGACTTAGCTTGATTAGTTAGCATATTGCCCGTTAAACTTGTTATTGACCTTGTTAGTCTAGCAAATTTATTTCCCGCCTTAATCTAATTAGCTATTTGTTCAGCAATAAAAATAATCTATATTGTATATCCTATCAACTATTTTCTCGATTCAATGCAATATTAACTTTAATGAAGTCATACTATTTATTGATTAATTAATTTGAGATTTGAGTCAATTATTTTTTGTTGACTACAAATAGGTATTTGTGGGGCAAACCCTCGAGAAAAGCCAAAGAGAAGAATATGCTCTCTCTCTCTCTCTCTCTCTCTCTCTCTCTCTCTCTCTCTCCATATTAGCAGAATAGGCCTGAAGTCGATTGAGTCCTAAATAAGAGTAATTGAAAAGTGCGTTCCAGTGCTGTAGTGGCACTTAATTTGTAGCAATTTATCACTTTTGTGTCTGAGCCGGCTATACATGTCTGCTATTGACAATCACTTTATCTGTTCTTCAGTTCCTATTGTTTGGTTCGATAGTCTAACGGTTCCACAAATACAATGACTTACAACTGATAACAACCAAAAAAGAGATCAAATCCAGAGATCGATTGTTGAAACGTTTGGCAATGTTTTGCCAGTTGTGTGCACTTGTGCTAAGGCAATGTTCTATGCACAATGTGCTAGCACAATCCTTTAAGATTTACTCGAACAGCCTTCTGACTATTGCCCACAATATTTGTTTAGTTCTCCGGAAAATAAATTTCAAGATTTAATAGAAATTTATTTCAATTTTAGTATTCGATACTAAATCTTGTTAGAGCAAGGCACTATTTCACGGTATACCACAGGCTGTTTACCTGGATAAACCAACATGCTTAACTTTTTTTTCTTAACAAATATGATCTTAAACATCCTAGGTCAATGACAATTAAGTTAAATATTATGTTTTAGAAATTGCAACTTGCAGAAAAGTAAAATTGATAATTTCTAGTTTGCAACATGCTAATTTTGCACTTCAAGTGGTGCACATCTCTGTATTATTTTTAAATTAAATTCAACTTTTATTTGAAAACCTTTTGAAAGGTTTAAAAGCAATTCAATTGAAAGTTAAACTTGGTAAAATTGATCCTATTGTGTGTTTGCCAAGATTTACAAACTTGAAGATATTCAATTTTGAACAAACTTGGTCAAATGGGATTTACACAAAGATGTGACAACAAAAATAAAATTTCAACCAAAAGAAAAGGTTTCGGAAACTCTAAAAATAGTGGAATAATATAGACATAAGAGTTAAGTCTAAGTCTAAACAATAGTTAAACTAATTTTCACTTCAAATCCATTAACCATTGAATTGAAGTGAAACAAGAAATCAATTGATTAGTGCTTTGAAGTCAATACAAGATTATCAGATTGTAATTAAAGTGGACGTCTATTTAGACGATGAGGATGTGCTCCAATGCTTTAGTGGTTTTTCTTCGTTAGCAAATAAGAAGTACAGACCCTCAGACATGACCAGCATTTTTGGCTTAAATTACATGAAAATCAAATCCCAACAAATATTCCGTAAAAGTCTTTACAGAATAACTGACAAAAAAATTGATATCAAAACATAAGTGACTAATAATTAGCAAAATTGTAATAAATTTTCATTTTATTTGAAATATTGTTTTATATGTTTTGCTCTCAATTTGTTTGAATGAAAAATGAGTGACTTTTATGTGAAAAGTTGTCCGACAAAACAAAACAAAGAGATAACAAAAAACAAACGATTGATATTAAACTCAAACCTGAGCTCAAACCAATTGAATGTCGCTTTGAATAAAAGAGATGTGCGCTTAAAGGCTCTTCACTTCACTGAAATTCAAATTTATGTTTGTATCTCCTTGGTAATCAAATTCCTAGAAACAATTATTTTTGCATTAATTTTTTCAGTATTTTGTTAATAAAGCCTTAAGACTAATACAACTTATTTTGATTCTTGCTAATATTAGATTATAAAAGAGTCTATCTATTTTTTCTTTAGACTTATCCATCAAAAAGTAATAAATGTATAAGAATTTAATTGGAAAGGAATTTGCTTTTATATAAATAAAAATGATCTTGTTATAATGTTTTATATAATATTATTTGCATGAGCATATTATTATTAATAGACAAAAATGACAAAATATACAAAAGACTGAATTTTTCATTTAAAGTTTAAATGAAAGTTCAAAATGGGTTTAAATTCTTTGAATTCTTAGATAAAACATTTTATACTAAAATAGTTTCTGAAATATTTAATATTTTATCACAAAATTTGTTTTATGCGTCAAATCTATTGTTTGTATTATTATTTCACATAAACTTAAAAAATAAATTAATGTTAGAATCGATTCCAATAATCATTCAAATTTGTTAATTTAATTTACTCCCATAAAGTAACTAGCAACTAACTAGCAAAGTTTAACAAAGTTTAGACAAAGAAAAATTTAATTATAATAATAATTTAGTGAGCAAGGTTAGTTCTTTAAACTATACTTCACCCAATTCTATATAATACGATTTGTAAAATTCCAAACTAAGGGTATGTAAGCGTCGGTCAAAAGACAGAATTTTAAATTCCCGGGATATATGTCTGTACATCCCTTCCGGCAAATTAGTAGTGATAGTGAGCTCAAAGATCGCAGAAATCTGTTTTTACGCAAAATTAGTTTATTGTCGAAAATTTCCTCTAAATTTAATTATTAAAGTTTCAAAACTTTGTTTTACATTACATTATTCACAAACGAATTATTTGATTAAATTATTTTTGCCTCTCTTTTGATCCAAATCTAAAGACAATACGAGAGAGAGAGAGAGAGAGAGAGAGAGAGAGAGAGAGAGAGAGAGAATATTAAATTAATTTTGAGTTACACTGTTTCTGACACTTTATGCGTAATAGTTATGATAACAAATTTTTTAATCT
>JAQFZM010000410.1:0-34150 GCA_034695785.1 Galumna obvia
AAAATCCAACGAATGTTTCGAAACTTTCGAGAAAGTTATGCCTCATTTTACACAAAAACTTAACGATTACTTCAATGGATATCATATAAGATTCTGTGTTGATCTGTATTGATCTTGATCATTTTAGATATAATCAAATACTAATATCAATTAGAATATATATAAAGAGTTAGAAAGTTAAATGACATTTCTTCAAATTATGTCTAATAAATAGTCGCAATTAATTTAAATTAATGGCTTCGAATAAATTTCTTATATAATTAATGATAAATAAATTTAAAAGGTTTGAGCTATAATTGATTCTTAAGTCATATTTGAGTTCATTTTTAAGTTCTCAAATTTAAAGTAATGCATAAATTATTCATTTATTATATATTTTGCCTCAAAATATCTTTTAATTAATATTATTATCGAATTTATTATAAAAATTTATTATAATATTATTGTGAAAATTCAAAGAATTCTTTTGAATAATGAAATTTACAAAAACCTATTGATTTTCAACTTATATTTTTTGTTACCTTGCTATTATTTAATGAACAAAGTTTTCAAAAGAGTTTCAAAATTAAAATTTAATTTAAAAGTAAAGAACTTAAAAAATAGTAAATAGACTTAAATAAGATTCTCTTTTAAAATATAACTTTTTTAATAATATTTTTCGAATTCATCAATTAATGTTCAAAATTTACCAAGTTTATTTTTAAATTAGATAAGGCATAACTTTATGTAATCTATTAAAAGACATTCTATTCCTTAGAATAAATAAAAGTTTTGACAAATTTTTAAAATAGAAATCAATTTTTAAATCTATAAGTGATTATGTCTTAACATTTGTTAACGAATATGTTTTGTAATAAAAATATCTATTTTTACCTCTTCCGGAGCGTCCGACAAATCTGAGATCATTGAACTTGGCCACTTGGTTCTTCATTATGGCCGATGCATTACGAAGTTCTCCGCACCAGTTCTCGTCATTACCCGCTTTTATTGTAACAATAGTACCGTCGGTCACTTCACCCAACGCTACAACTTTGAAGGCAACGGGTAGTGTCTTATTTGAGCGCCAGTGTGTCGGTAGTGCTGAGCAAATGATATTTGGACTCCCAGTTCTCATGAGTTCACCAGGATGCTCACTCATCACCTCATTCAAAAGGCGTTCGCCCGGAAACAAGAAATCAGTCATTTCTTAAATCGAGCCGAACCTCAAAACAACTCCAAAAAATTGAGCGAAAATTTGAGTCAAATTTGGTGGCGAAGAGTCGAACACTTCTTTGACGATAAGAGTAAGAAATCCAATATCTTAGAAATGTTTGAGTTTCCAAATGGCAGACATATGGCCGGCAATAAAATAATTGTCCAATAATTGAAAGGCATTGAAAGGCATCTGCTTTTTTGAACTGAAAGCAAATCGCAATTAAATACAGATTCGGCACAAAACAAATAAAACTAATTAAAACTTTTGGCTAAACTTTTGATAAACACAACGATATTACTCTCATTAAACTATTGATTCATTTCTAAACATTTGGTCACAATTTTTAAAAATAATTATTTTATTGATTTTTCAGTCATTATTTGCAAAACAAATAAACAAAGATTTCGGAAAATCAAAATAATTCAAAACAAACACATTTTAATTTAATTAAATCATTTTTATTCGTAAACTTTATTGAAGAATCGCTTTAATATAATCATAGCGTTCAAATTGCCCTTGGTTACAGTTTGGTTATACTCGTGTTCTCTGCAGTCATGACAAGGACAACTCATGACAACTCATGTCTGGATCATAAACTCTTAAAAAGCTTTTCGTTTGGGTTTACATCAATTTTATTTTACTCTTCTATTTAAAGAAAAACTAAAAATACTTTTCAATAAAAATGAATAAAAATAAAACAAATCCTTTGAATGCATTTAGAAAACAAGCAAGGTGATTTCACTTTTTGAATCTGATATGAACTTTTAATAAATGAGCATGGTTATCAAGATTTGTCACATCTTGTATAGACACAGACATTAATCAAGAACAGTGTTAGAGTAGAATAAAATGAGGTCTACTCTGAAACACATTATATATAAGTTTGGAAAAACTGGAAATCATTGTCCGATTGGAGGTATAAGTTATTAAGAATGAAGTTATGAGAAACAAAGACTAATAATGCGAACACTTTTCTCATATACAAAGACATTAAACAAAGTATTTAACAATTATTAAACTTCTAAATACTGGTTCCTCTTCTCTCGTTATTCTTCATTAAATGGAGGCCTTTAGGGCTCTTTTAAAAAGAATAACTGAATTTTATAAAAATTAATCAAAAGTATAGATATTTCAAAAATTTCTAAACTTAAAGCATTTGATGAGAATTTGTTGAGAAACGCTATCTTTAGAAGTTTAAGACAAAAGTGTGAATAAGTTTTTCTTAGAGGAAAAATATTTAGATTTTTTTCCGCCAATTTATTAATATTCTTAAGAATAAGATTTCCTCAAATTATAAGGAATTATAATTATCTCTAAAATATCTTTAATATATAAAATAGAGGCGTTTCTCATATGTTTTAGGCGTAAATCTGAGGAATTGGATTCTAACAGCTTTTAATTAAGAATTAATTAAGAATTAATTGAACCAAAATTTTCAAAATTAAAGATAATAACAAATAAATCAAATGAAATGAATGGACTCTTTTTACTCTGGAATTAATTATCACTTTTGAGATCAAATAGAAAATTAGATAAAAAATGTAAATTTAGATTCAAAATCAAATTAAATAATTTAAGACAATATTTGACCCGGAGTTATCATCTAAACTATTATATCCTTTAAACTCATGTATTTCGAAATATTAACCTAGACTCAATAGTGTAAGCCTTACTGTAAGGGATGTGCATAATATCTATTTAAGTTATTTTTATTGTCTTCGAGCAGATACTAAAAAAAGAGGAGAAGAGGACACTGGAGTCTCACCATTAGTGATATCAGTGAATGGTTTCACATAAGATTAGATTCAATTTTCACAGACAATCATCATTTCATCATTTATTCTAATTATTTATTTAAATTAATTCGTTTATATTTGTCGGATAATACACTTAAACCTAATTTCAACTTTTTTTCTCAATAATTATTATATGAAGTGAAATGTGGGCATCAATTCGAGTCTAATTTGATTTAAAAGAGGTTTGAATGTAGCGATAAAAAGTTGGTTGAAGTAAAGTTTAATTTGACATTGATCATTTGTCACTTTGATTGAGATCGTCCGCCAATTAAGTGATTTGAAATGTTGTGGATGTTTTGCAACTAACTTGTAAGGTGCAAGTTAATGCTTATTTTTCTAAAAATAATTGTATAGTAAAGCCTTTAGTGCCAAAAGTGGTAAACAGTGCTAAAGAGTGTTAAAGAGTGGTGAGCAGTGGGTTTCCTCATCTTAAAGTCAGGTTTGCGGTCAATTCACAGAACCATTCGGTCATATATTCGTTAAAATTGGAAACGAAATGATTTATCGGTAAAATTATAACCAGAAATAAATGGTTTATAAAATATATTTGACTCTCATTTGATTACTTTAATAGTTGTTTCTGAGAAAGGAGTGGTCTTTCATTCGAAGAGCACTTTACGTTTTGTACTCATTTATCGGTATCTCTGCTTCGCTTTTATGGTTTTCACATCAAAATTGCGCTCAAATTTCACTTTTAAAGTTTTACTTAACTTAAGGGCAAATAAACGGCACATAAATATAATGCTTTCATTTTTCTTAAACGTTTACTAAATGCCTTTCAAACTGTGCTGTGAATATAGGGGTCCGAACGGACACAAATTATTACAAATGCCTCTCAGCATCTATTAATCAATAGGTCGCTCACAATATCACTATTTTTAATCAAAATTAATTAAAAATAAATTTTTAAATGATTCGCTCCTATAACCAGATAAATGAACTTGCAATGTAACAATAACATTTTATAATCTTAATAATTAAAAGAATTTAAAGTAAAATGATTAAAGCAAGGTCTAATTCAAATGCTATCAAACCTTTTGGAATACATATTTATCGCGAATAAAATTTTTCAATTAAAAAATCATCCTAGGTAATTGTGTTCATTGAATGTTAACAATATTTTAAAGTAAAAATTAATAGACCTCTGAGGCTATGAATCACCTAGGGTACCTTTAATGGTCTAATAACGATGAAAGATATATTTCAAAAAGTAATTCCCATAACTTATAAGATTTTGAATCTAATGTTAAGGAAAGCAAAATAAAGTCATATTTTCTATTTTTTTTATAAATATTTATTTAAACAATTATTTTAAATCATTTTTTATATTAATTATTAATTTCATTTTCTCTAAATTTTAGGAAAAAATTAAATAATAAGCAAGACTCTTGCTGCAAGAGCATTACCGCAATTTTTTCCTAATTCTACATTAAATAAGTGTTTGTATTTAAAAGAACCAGAGATTCGGTATTTGCCAGTATTTGCCATATATATTGATATCCCCACCCGTGCTATAAGTGATAAATTGAAATGATATGTGAAATATAGATACAAACAATAGATAAGTTATATCTGGTTTTAGTAATAATTATATAATAATAGCAGTCTTTGATAGCAATAAAGAGAATTAGTTCTCTTTGTTAGTAAACACTTATCTGTAAATAGTTGTGATGGCAATCAAAAGTGAATAATGAAAAACATATTTCAATAAATTATAACTTGTTTTGAATAACCGGTAGAAGTAATGAGAGGTGAGGTATGTCTGACGTGATTACGACCCGCATAATCAATAATTCCAAAGTGTTTAACGCCATTTCATCAAAGCTTTGATTCATATCAATATTCTTAAGCAAAAGTATTATTACATGTATTAGTATAACCTCTTAAATATTCAGCTCTTCAAAATTGCCCTTCTCAAATTACTTTAAATTTTTTATTCATAAAAACGTGTATACTCAAATAGATGCTCAAATATATACTCGAATATACGCTCAATATATGTTCAAATGTGAGCTCAAACACCACTAGAATTTCATTGAGACAAACACTAATTGATCGCATAATTTAAATGACTGAGTCTCTACTCTGGTTTAAAGAGATGCCAAAAGAGCCAAACCTACAACTGTTTAGTGGACTCGAGTTTTAGATTGTTTACTGAATAAAGTTTAGTCTAAAAAGACTAAAATTAGTCCAATATAGAAATAATCACGCACATTTTTCTACTGAAAAATCTAATAGGATTTCAAATCAGATCAAAACTATATACAATTTGTTGACTCATTCCTAAAACAAAACGAATAAAAGGTATTATTTACTCACAAATTGAACGGCAATTACGCGTGTCTTCAGAGAAACGACAGAAAAAAAAGCTTAAAAACAATTGTTTGTCACTAATAGTCGGTTATAATAGGAATATATGTTTAACGATGGGATAAATTCAACTCATTTTTAGGTCAAAAACATATCAATAGAGAGGATATTCACAACTAAATTGTGTTTATTATTAAAGTTGAGTACCGACTAAACAGTTTATGAGAGAGAGACTACTCTTTGCTACAACTCTTTAATCACAAAACCTTTCGATCATTTGAAGAGTGATTTTCATCAAAGTTCAGAAACAGCCCTAAAGAACGGTTGCATTTGTATTACGCGTAAAGTATTTAGAGAGAGATAGAGAAAAAGGTAATTTCTTTTCTTGTTTTGATTTTTATATTTCATTTAATAATTGGATGTAATGGAAGTAATGGTTGAGTTCAATGTTATTCTAAATGAAATTATTTAACCAATAAATTATTGTCAGAAAAAGTTTGATTCGATAATCATAACTATTAAAAGCAAAACAAACCGTTTATAGTATGCATTCGTGAAAAATAAAATAAAGAGTTGAGCCCTTATTTGCAATTTATAAAACAACATATCATATAATTTACTACAATCCTAACGTCTTGGGGGACAATCAATTTTTAATAACTGTGCTCTAGGCTCAAGACTTGCCCTGTTTATTGTAAATTTATTTAATTCAATTCACAAACAAAAATGAATTCGATTAATAAGTTCAACAAATGTAATAACAATTCAGTCATAAAAAATAGTTTTTTAAAACTTTTAAATGAATTTATTTGATGTCAATGTATTAAATAAATTAGTAATTATTCGGTAAAATAACTGATAAGATAAACATTTTTTAAATAAAACAAATATAAAGTATTTGTTAATTAGAAGAAATATTTGTCACCACTTTTGGACTTCAAGGAAAATCACTGAACCTTTTGGTTAAATTTACTTAAATCTCAAATGTTTGCTCATTTCCAGTGCTATTTACTTTTTAATAATATATGCTATCGTTAAGCTCTTGTACATTCTCTAATCAACATTAAATCAAGAAAATTTGCCGTAAGTTATAATAATTACTCATATTTAGTGCAAATTCATTGAAATATTGAAAGTCAATGAATTGATTGAAAGATGATTTATCTCACAATAAGATATTATGTATTACTGGCAGCAACTTTTTTAATGATAATTGACCAAGCTAAAAGAATATTTGGGAAATGACATAATTTTTCAATTAAAGAGTTTAGTATTTGAATAATATAATAATTACTCCTACATCTAATAACACTTTGCTAGATAATTTCAAGCATAAGCCCATCCCATTTGTAAGATCATTAACTCTAAGAAAGTACAGCGAATGAGTACTACTAAAAATCAAAAACTAATTAAATTTGTAAAGAAGTGATAAAAAACATTTTAGATGAGAGAAATTCTCAAACAATTGACAGAAAAAAATAGTTATAATTAAAAGGAATTCACGTTTGGGATCAACTTTTAAAAGAAAAGTAACAACTTTTAAACTAAACACAACTTTTCATCTCAAAGTTTCACAAAAAAAAACTTAAGACGAATAGAAAAATAAGTTTTTTCTATATTTGATTTTGTCGTTAACACAAAACTTAATGAAATACAAGTAAACAAAACATAATTAGGAACAAAGACTTAACGCTATGTCTGTTCTTATGCTGAGCGTAAATATTCATTAATGCACTTTACCTTTCAATTAGCATTTGATGCGATACTCTGTAACTCGACTTGTGTTGAATAATTCATTAAATTAGTTGACACGAAAGTGCCATCAGAGCTATCGGTGACCAGTTGTTAGTTGTTTGTTGAGTTGTTCCTCAAATCGTCAAATATTATACACAACTGACTCTTAACAAACATATCTGCAAAAGTGGCCAAACATTTATATAGTGAGCCTTTTTATTGCCTCTAAATAATTATGGAGTATAGCTCACCATAATTGAGTCATCCTGTGCTCAATAAATATGGATGATTTAACTTCCAATATGTAAGACCAAGTATCAAAACTTTGATTGTGAGTGACTTCTTTTCAGACTTAAGATGAATGTCGGCATCAAAAAAGTAAGGATATAATTGAACTGATGATGCGGTCATCACTAAAGCCCAGCATAAGTTCGGACTGAAGCCCAACTTTGAGATCGCGTGTCATTACATACAATAAATTCATTGATTCATTCACTCGAAGACATTCATACAGACAGAGAGACAGACAGTGGCGGAACAAATACTTTAAAATATATTATTTTTTATAAAAAAAAGTTTAAAATTATATTCATATAAATAAAAATTGAAATTAAAAGCAAACCATTTCTTTTTAAATCACAATATCTTTCAAAAAAAATAATTATAACATAAGAAGCCTTGATAATTCTATAAAGAGACTTGGTCAAAAATTAATAAAGATAAAGTCAAATTAACGCAGGAAACAAAGGGATCCGTCACTTTTTCTAAAGCAAATGACAAAAGTTTGAAAAAATTAAAGATATTGTGATTCGATTAAAAAAAGAGAATCACAAAAGAGATTTGAAAATAAGTTTAATAGTTTGACATAAGATTGGATCCAATTGTCAACGAATGGATGACTCTATTGTTGTTTGATTTGTTTGTAGAAAAATCAAACAAAAGCCCAAAAAATATTGAAATTGTTATCAATAGAGTCAATGATAACATATATCAACCATATGTTAGACACAACAGTTTGATTGGACAACAATTTGTCTGATGAATGTTGGAAGTGGTCGGACAAACATCAATCATATCAATAACATTATTAAGGGAACATCCGATCGTTTTTCATAATCTTCAATGCATTCAGTTTGTGCACATCAATTGTACTAGATCATTCAATTATGTGCTACTCTCAAACCAATGCCGACTTTGAAGTTTAGGTAAACAGTATTACTATATTAGAGGTATCGATAATACACTCATTTCATATCTATTCATATCTAATCATTAAATAATAAAAATTAATTTTAAATAAAAAAGTTTTCATATTTTTATTTCTTTATTTATCATTTGTTTTTAAAATAAACTAGAACAATGATTCTATGACAAAATACTACTATTAATTTTGAAAATGCTCTTTTATCTTTTACAATAAAAAACAAAGAAAAAAGTGTTTTATTTTTGACCAAGAGCCAGTAAAAGCGCTTATTTATTTGCAAACAAACAAAAATGAATAAACTCTTTATAATTTTAATAATTTATTTAAATAATTAGTTATTTTTATAATAATGTGAATTAATATAACATTTTTCTCATTTAATGATATCTTTTCTAAACTCAGACTAAACTAAGAAAAATTACAGACTTTTATGAAAAGGCATTAGAAGTATGAAAAAGATAAGTTTGTGTCAATTAAATGGTGTCTAACGAAGACAATAAGCAAATATCGATCGAATCGGAGATTAATTTAAAAGTTTGAGAAACGATAACAACAAATAAAAGCATTTCTCCGCCAAATAGTCAGCAAAAAAAGTTTGTCTATTCGTGATATAATGACGATGTACTTAACCAGTGCAACATCCAAGTGCTGCTTCTCTAATAGTACTCTACCAGTGCTAATGGCAATCATTATTTTGCGATCCCCTCTAAAAAGTGATGATCAAAGAAATATAGGAAAAATAAAAAAATTATTTTAAGCGCAAAGCTTTTTGTTAACTCATGTCATATAAACTAAAGAAGACATCGGACTGAATGTGCGAAACGATAATATGAAAACTATTGCACTTTTGAAGAATGGCTCACATTTTGAGTACTCAAAACAATTCTTTCATTTTATTCGAAAATTCTGACAAAAATTATGTTTTAATACAACTTTTATTTGAAAAATCTTTTAATTCAAAAATCTCTGTCTTTCACTCCTCTCTCTCTCTCTCTCTCCCCCTCTCCCTCTCCCATTGATTGAGTGAAACACTCAAAACACCTCTAAAAAGAACAAGATTGTCTAAAAATAGTAAAATTCAATGAGTAGAGCAAATGATGGTTGAGATAAAGTGTTTGTCCACTGTGTGGAGCGCTATTCACTATTACGCGAATATCAGACATAAAGAAAGAAATGAAGTAAAGGTTAGAGTAAAGTAAAGCATTATATTAAGAGAATATGAAAAAAGTTATAACAAAAGTTAAGGCCAAACAACAAAAGCAGAGGAACTTGTCTTACATCTGATTCTCACTCAATATATCCCCAAAAGTTTTCAATTGAATTCCCTTTAAGTCTGACATACATTAAAACACTAAATGTTATCCCAAAAAGAAAGTGACCTTTTCTTGACTAATGGACAGTGCAGTGAATATCACATCCGGTCTTCCATTAAATTGAGATTTAAGCAAAACTTTAGTAATACAGACATTGCAGACACTCAACAAATATCTAAAAGAAAGAGAAAATAAAACTTCAATTTCTCTACAAATCGTAACTTATATTAAAAAAAGTGTCGATTTTTAATATCCTTATTTCAAAAACTCTATTTTTTATGCATACAATGAATCTAAGATTAGTATTGATTACTTAATAATAATAATACTTTGATCATTTACTAATACATTTCTTCTCGAATCATTGATTAAGCTAGGTATGTTATGTTGAATTGCAAATGAAAGAGATTAGAAGAAGAGGTGAAGAATGTAATGTAATGTTCGATCATTTTATTATTTATATTATAATGAAATAAATATTAGTCAAAGAAAAGGTGAGTCTATAAAACAAAATTAAGTCAATGAAAGTATCACTTGTTTTGAGCGAAAAATTCGGAAAACAATTGATTGAATGAGTTGTGGAATAGTGTTTGGGTGGTAGTGGTGTAGTGGTAGTGGTAGTGCTCGGCTGGTGTTACATCTAAATGGCATTTGATCCAATTTCCGGTGCTGTGGATGTAAGTACACCCTAGCAATGGCATCGATACCAATTAGAATTAGTAACAGTACTTCACTTGACATTACATTCCTTCCAATAGATTATACGAAGAGATTGCGAACACAATTCGCTTAAAGTCATTCCATTTCTAAGAAAATGTCCCAAAAAAAAGACGAATAAATAAAAGACAACATTAAATATCAACACAAATAAGAGTCATAAAATGACATTTCTCCAAATGGATTCAAACAATTATTTATTTATTATATATAAGTAGTTCAAGCTACTTTTAAAGATAATCAATAATTTGTTGTCAGTGAACATACATTTGAGACAAATTGAGTGTAATATTGATCAAAGTTAAGCAAGGTGAATCAAATATCCTTTCTCTAAAAATAATAATTTGAAAAAATGGCAATCATTGGACTCAAAGAGCTTTTTGTCGTAAATGAGGTAAAACGGGTTCATTTAAACGCGAGTCCACCACAAAAATAAGTAATTGTGATTCTGTGCTCAATGTGTGTGTGTTTGTTGTGCTATATTAGTATGAAGAACATACTATGGAACCAATAGTCACTGGTGTTCTGTTTAACGACCAGATCTAATACAATAGGCTGAGCACAAGTGGGAGACCAGAGGCAACACTTAATTTTTCTCATTTCATTTCCTTTCGTTCTGTTCTTAACGATTGTAGAGCTTAAGACCGACCGCTTTAACCGTTTAATTGCATCAAAGCATTCATTAATTTATATAACAATAGTATATAACAAATCAGGAATAGCTGTGAAGAAGAGTAAGCATTGCTTTACCATTGCTTTACCACATTTGAAAACCACTCGAAATTTCAACTTAATTCTCATTGTTTTTAGTCTACTTCTACTTTAATTATGCTAAACGTACTAGATCATTATCGATTACAATTAACACATTTTTCTTTCTTTTTTAGATTTTTTTAATTAAAAATAATTGAATGAAAAAGTAGACAAGATCAATTGTCTATTTTTAAGTATTAATATAAATGAATTCAATGAGTTATTGATGAAAAGAAGGTGGTCTATGGCCTGGTATATGTCTTGTATATATCTACCACTTTTTCCGTCACTCATCAACTATTTTTCATCCGTTCTCTCCATCTCTTTCTCTTTAAATCAATTTTTCTCCCTTTTCTTCTTATGAGCCGACAGTTAAATATTTGCTGAGAGTGAGTGAGTGAGTGAGTGAGAGAGTGAGTGAGTGAGTGAGAGAGAGAGAGAGAGAATAGTAGAGTTAAAGCGCCTGAAACTCTTCATAAAATATTGTATTTTTTTCAGTACTCGTTATCCAAATTTTGATATAAAATATATAAAACATTGAAAGCCGAGTACATGGCTTGCAGTACATATTCTCTATGGATGAGACATACACTGACTAAACACATAATATTCTCTCCTTTTCAGTGCTTCCCAACAGTAAATGTCATGCGAACAGAGCAAACAGCACAGGCTTTGATAGTAGTAAAGCCACATCGGATTATTATCAAAGAGAAGCTCTGATTCTCACAAAACACACAGCGTTTGATCCAACACTTAGGCATCACCTCAACACCGCTACACTACATCCCCTCTTCTCCACAATTCAGTTCCCCTTTTATTACATTTTTTTGTTGGTTGTTCTCTATTTTATACTACTCTAGCATTGAATTCACTACTTTTCTTATATAACAATGAATTCAAATTCAAATCAAATACAATCAGAGAAAACATTCGAACAAATAATGAAAATATATTTAAATTAAAATTATTCCGTTTTTGACACTTTCTATCATTGATTTTCAATAAAAGCTTCTGTCAATTGTCAAGAATTTCTATTCAATGTTTATATCAAATGCTTTTCCCAAAACTAATGAATTCATTTTTCATAAAACCATTTCTGTTTCAATTGAATGCAGATTTCTTTAAGGAATAGCTCTTATATTCTATAATATTCTATCAATTTATAAGTTTAGCATTTATTATATCGAAAATCACTAACCATTTGATTGTCTATAAGACTATAAGAGATGCAAATCTTTTCTAATGATATCTCTATAAACATTTTCAATGCTCTGAACGACCAAATCATAGATAATATATTTTTCACAAATGAATTCTTGAAGTTATTGTGAAGACTTGAAGAGCAAAGTCTAATCAAGTGCTACACAATCTGAATGTCGACAAAATTGGTCTCTTCTGCCATAAGATTATTATTCCCTGTTTTCAACTGAAATATTCTCTTCAAAGTTTATTCAACGATAAAATCTTTTGCGAGAATTTCTCATTCTTTTGACGATATTATGATATTTGAGAGCAAAAATCATTACAAGTCATACATTTTTTAGCTAAAAAAGTATTCATCAAAAATTTATCAAAAATAAATCAGTCATCACTTGGGAGGACATTTGCATTGTTCATATTGTTTACACCATCATTATTCAATAGATATAGCTAGATCGATATTAACTAGAAAAGTTCAGATAATAAGAATTTTTGTTAATTTAGCAAGAATAATTTTGGCATTTAAAGAGTTTAATATTAAATTGAATTATTGGTTGAAGAGTAAAGAAAACAATGGCTCCCAATTGTTAATAACATAACCAAGATAAATTATAATCCCAAATGGATACAAGTTTTAAAATTTCTAAAAATCTATGGTTAGGAATGTGTTGTATTTGTTTTGAGTCTCATTACGAGCCCAGTCTTTGAATCAGTTTTTGGTCGATCACACAAATTGTGCTGAAGTCGGCACTAATGGCGAGTTTTGCAGCACTTGTGATGCAATTCATTCAAAGCGCTGATTCAGTACTAATATCGAGGCCTTCACTACAAAAACACAAAATAAGGTTTAAGTTTAACTTATTGTGACTTAACTGAACTCTACTTCACTTCTTTCTTATCAATGATATCGGAAATCAAAAGAAATCACAAACTCTTTGTCGAAGAAGTGATTTGTGTAAACATTTCTTCTCTTTTGATGCAATCAATTTAACATAAGATAACAACCTTGGTCACTTTCTAATTTTTATTTCATTTAGAAAACACCACTCTTTAAGAAATGTTCTAAAAATAAAGAAACCAACAAAAAATAAATGTCATGATATCATAATACTTAACATGGTCAATATAAATACTCGACAAAATATTTACAGAAAGGATCATGCACAAACAAAAAAACATTCGATTTTCTAATATAATTACAATTTCGGAGTAAAATTTGTCGAATCAATTGTTTGACAATAATAATATGCCTTGTTCAATTTTTTGTTCAAATAATTCAATTATGAAAACAAATATTTCTTTTAAAATAAATAATTAAAAATAAAGTATGAGCAAGGTCATAAAGTGTTGCTAAGAATATATTTTATTTCTAATTGAAATTTGTTGCCATCATAAATGATCAAGATGAAAAGAAAAAGAGCAAACTGTGAAAATCAGTTAATTTGGTGAAAATGAAAGTAATCTCATTGAGTGGAATAAGTACTCTAAGAAAGTAATCTATGAAAGTAGTTCTGGTGGTAATGCAGTATATGATGGCATAAAAAGTCCAATATTTTATGGCATTAGTGAGCGTTGAGACAAACCAACAACGAATTGTTGTGGCATTTGGTCTCTTCAGTGGCCGACTTGTGTTCTGTTGTGTCGGCTCTAAAAAGAAATTCTTATTTCACGACATTATATATATTATGGGTTTTACTTTTATTCTCCACCAAAATATGTCTTTTTATGATACATCTCTCTCTCTCTCTCTCTCTCTCTCTCATTCTCTCTCGATATAAAAATCTAATACTAAAATATATTTTCCATCTAAAAATATCCTTGATATTTAAGATTTGAGCACTAAAATGAAATAGGAGATTACCAAGCATGTTTTTTTGTTTCAATGATTTTAAAGATTAGTTATAAGAAGTGAATGAAAAATTAAATGAATATAAGTTATAGAAGTGTTTTGTAATTAAATAATGATTAAAGAAATGATAGTTTAATATATCGATTGTGCGGTAAATTGTAAACCAAATGAAAAAATGTTGAAAAGTGTAGACACACACCAATTGTGAGCCACTTTTTATCATTTTCTTGTTATATATATAACGGTTCCATTTATTTTATTTTCTTTTTTATTTATTTTTTGCTTCCATTCTATTCGTTATTCTGGGCTCAGTTGTCAGTATTCCTCGACTCTTACATACAATTCTTATATACTCTTTACTATTTTCTTCAGCTATAATAACATTGTGTTTTCCATTTACAATCTTATGGCAGACCTCAATCCCAAACCATAAAATACAGTCGCGTATTGACTAAAATCTGCGCTCATTTCTAATGAAAATTTCAATTTTCAATTCAAGCGTTTAATCAAAAGATTTCAATAATTTAATGAATTCAATGTTTAGTAATTGATTGTAGTCTTCATTTTGTAAACAAATTTGAGAGAAAAGAAGAGATAATTGTGTTTTAGTACTGTTTTGAATGTTAGGCCAATCTTAACAAAAATCAAGTCATTTCTATTGTAAGGATTTAGAGTTGAGGTTCCGCCACAGAGACATTGAGTCTTACAGATCTCAACCTCAAATCCCAGTGCACAACAACACCCGAACCCAAAACCATCTCATTTGCCAGCGCTGACCATACGAACCAATTCTATTATAGCTCAGGCAATAGAGTAGAGGCTGTAGTAGTTATACATTACTTTTAAGAGAGTCAATAAAAAAAAGTTTTTATAGTTTAGTTGAAGAGTTTTGCAGTTGAGTTGCTTCACCATTGCTTTACCAGTGCTGAACCAGTGCTTCACCAGTGCGTTACTAAGGATGCAATGGATGCAAACATGCATTAATGGCTTTTCTATTCTGCCCGTTGTTATGACGACCAGTACTCATAATCTGGTGTAGTCTTGGAATGACCACCTGCAGCCTCACCAGCCCTGCAACCACTGCAACCTCTATTTGCCAACAAGTCATTCACTCATTCAGTCATTCAGTCACTCAGTTCGTCATTCTTAAGGCTTTACGTTTGAGCCGTTATTCTCTCTTTTCATTCACTGACTAAACAAATATATAAACTTATATCTAAGAATCCGTCCATTTATTCTCTGTTTCATCATTTGGTTCCACAAATTTGGATAAAAAATACAAAACATTTGGACAACCATTGAATACATTGAAATATTTCGTTATGTTTATTGTTTTATCGCATTTGCTTATAGACTATTCATAAAATCATAACATTTCTTAAGAAACAGCAATAATTCCGATCAATAATAGTTTGACCATTAAATAACTTTAATGGTGTGAGCTAGGTTCAATTGCAAGTTTTATTTTTAAACTCAAACTTCCATTAAAAATAGACGACTTTCACGAATATAACTATTCGTTGGATTCCCTCAAAAGATAAGGAACTGATTTATTGCAGTCAATATTCGTTCAGTTTTTAGAGAACTGATTCTCGACTCAAAACTTTAAATATTAGGACAGGAATACAGTTTTCAACAATTAAATGTCAGGCGCACTGAATATTGAATTTTCTCCTAGATTAATTATTTTGTTGGAAAATTGCATCGATTTTTTAGAACAATGTTTGACAAAATCAAAGCAAAGATTTTTGTAAAAATATTTCCAACGACTGAATTGTTCGGACAAAACCATTTCATCTCATTATTGGTGACAATCAATGCATGTGATAGAAGTGGGGATTCAGATGAATGACTAAGAAATAAAAGAGTAAGAGATAGGGAATTGTGTTTTGTGTAACTATGAGTTGAAGATCTTTCTAATGGAAAATACTCTCAATGTTTGAATAGAATGTGAGACGAATAGAGAATAGTCTCAAAGTATAGGGAGTAAAGAGAGTAAAGAGAGTAAAGGGAGTAAAGAGAGTAAAGAGAGTAAAGGGAGAGGGAATTCAAAGCACTTTAATGTATTATATGGAGAGAAAAATTCAACGCATATTAAGTCTGACGCTATTTTCGGTCAACCATAAGCCAATACGAGCTGTCATTCAGACACAACTACGACAACACTGACAACAATTTTAATTTATTTTTACTCAATAATATTGAATCTAATTTTTAATGGAAATACCATAAAAGCCAAGAATGTTGTACTAATTATGAACAGAATTCTGCCTTGAAATAAATTCATTTGAACTTGCATAATACCTTCTTTGATTAGAACAAGACCAAGAGCATTGAATCTATACTATGAATACAACATATGAAACGTTAATTTATTTATTTTATTAATATATTTATGTCAGAACTGACTGTCATTTTTGATTATAAACATAGATTTTGGCGAAACAGACATTTAATGTAGTCTTTGACGCTTAGGGACCGACAAATTACATTCAGACAACGCTAATAGTGGTGCGCCTCTGGCGCTCTATAAAAGCATTGTCATGTCTGCAAATGGTGTTCCGGTGCCCGTCGGGAATGACAAAGAATATTTTCCATTCGCATATCACATCAGAGATGCAGATTTGACACAATATTAGACTCAAATACTGGAGAACTCACTCTTTCATCTGTTTGTTAGCATAACGACTCACAAGCCTTTTAGGAGTCTCTCTCTCTCTCTCTCTCTCAACATATCCATAATAATAAAAATAATAAATAAGTTATATAAGTCTAATGTTGTATATTCACCGTTAACTCAACTCTACTTCAATACAAATACAATCTAACGAATGTGTTTTGAGAATTGCCGGTCTGTCCAACAAATATCTGATAGAAGTGGCGTCACCTCATTTTTTGAAGCAATTTTTAAATTTTTCATTTATCTTAAATTCGAGTTTATTCTGAGTGAAACATATATAGAATATATAATAAGAAAATGTAAATTATCTAAATTACTAAATACATAATTGCTTTGAAATTAAATTTCAAATATATATATAATTATATAAACTGATTTTCAATGGTTTTGAATATTTATCCAAAAGTTTGTGATTTAGAGAAACGCCTCTGAGTTTGTGATAATCAAAATGCATAGATCTTCATAAAGAAGACTCCATTTGATTTCACAAATACTTTGAAATACTCTTTGAAGTCAATTTGGGGACAAAAAGAAGTTATTTGTTAAACTATTTCGAAAGAGAGGGAGAGGGAGAGGGAGAGGGAGAGAGAGAGAGAGAGAGAGAGAGAGAGAGAGAGAGAGAGAGAGAGAGAGAGAGAGAGAGATTATTTTTTCTAATTAAAAAACACTACTTTAGGATTGATTTGTTAATGAAAGAAATCATATTTATTTGTTGAGTTACTATTTTCGAGAGTAAACAGTATTAGACGATATTTTGGATTGACGTAAATCCCTGACATAAGCCTAAAGTCAGACATTAAAACATTTAAAACAAAAAATTATAACTAATAAAGAGCTAAAATATTATTTTTATTAAATAATTTTTTAAATATTTGTCGAAAGAATAATAGAATACGAAATGAATTAATATTGAATTAATCAAAAGTAAAGTTCAAAGACTCGCTGAATATCAAGAATTGATATTTAATTCAATTGCGACCAAATGTTTCAAAAATAATTTCATGTTTTGGTCAGTGTCTGGACAGAGACTCAATTGAATAAAGTGACCAAAACAGTACCAAAAACTCGAATTCTCGGACTTTCCATTAGATATATCTGCTCTTTATTTGTCTTTACTTTTTCAACGGAGAGAACAATATTATGAAATGGGAAAAGTTTAGGACTCACTCACAGAAGTAATCTGTTTTTCTGTGTTAAACAAGAAGAGCGACACAATTGATAATTAGATTAAGAAATGTTATACGAATTGTTTACTCTTCTCTCACATACTCTTCATTTTGGGGTAGAGTTTAACTTAAAAAAAAGCAAAAAATGGTTCAATTAATTCACATTTTCCTCTTTTCTATTTAAATACAATTGAATTCTCTGTTAATTGAGAACACAAATAGTCAATTGATTTAAATTAATTGAGTTAGGTATTTTCACTTGCACTTTTCAATTTTATTTTTCTTGTCTGAGTTTTATTCTGAATTATGTTTGAAATGTGCTTGCTTAAAAATAAATATTTCATCTCAAGTAATATATCTGTTAAATAAGTGCAATACTCGTGAGAATACATGTAGTTATTTGCTAGGATAGATTTTATATAGAATTTATAGACACGTGAATAAGTGTATAGTAGAAGAAAAAGGAGAAGAGGAGCTTAAACTGACCAAGGTTGACCTCAAAGGCAAAAGAGTTATTCGGATGACTTTATTGTTCGCGACTTCTTCTGACAAAACGACAAATAATCAAAATTTTAAGAATTTTAAGCCATTAAACGGTAAAACCATAAAACAATTAAGAGAACGGCTTAATATCTAAAATAAGCTTGGTCACTTCTATTTATGTGACTATTGCTATATTGACTGTTCAGATATTAGATACAAAAGCGGAAGATTTATAACTTAAGTGAGTGTTTAGGCGGCATATGTCGAGTCAGTGGAAGTGATGGGCACCGACAACATATTAATAGAACTGGTCATCGCTTGTGCTATCACTCTATCCGAAAAATATGTCGCCAAACAATAGTACTGTCCGTCAGATAAGATTTTCAAATACAATATTCGGCGTTCATTTGAGCGTTGAGTAAAAAATAGTCTAAATTTTGTTATATTCGCTAAAATTCAATTATATGCTGTCAGTGAAGCACAAACTCAACAGAGAAGACACTCAACAAAACAAAATATTAAATCAAATATTTGACCCAAAAGTTTGAACTCAATATACAACAGTTTTATGGCTCTCTTTCACAAAAAAAGCTTAAAATTTACAACAACAACAAAATACAAATTATATTCAAATAAAAAAACAAATTTTAATTTCAAAATGATTAAATACTCTAAATTTTAACATAGCAAGGTTAGAACAAGGTTACCCAACAATACAATAAGTATAGAAATAAAATGTTCAATATTTTTGTCCACACATTCGACGAATATATTTATATAATTCAATTTGACATTCAATGCACTGAATTATTGGCGACAAAATAGTTGTCTATTACTGATATAAACGAAATGAAATGAAATTCTCAGAAAAAAATGATGAGAGAGAGAGAGAGAGAGAGAGAGAGAGAATGGAGTGATGATAGAAGGTATGGTATTTTGGTATATTGGATGGCATTCCTGTTCTCTACGATCGTTACCATTAATTTTGTTATCCACATAATGTAAGTGAAAGTAAAGCGAGAAGTGCTTCATATCCTTCATTCGTATAAATCAATTGACAATATTTTAATAAAATATAAAGAATTTGATTGTCTGTGAAATTCAGTTAAAACTTTTAAAGATTGCGAACATATTTTGACTCTTTTCTCAATATTAGAAATGTTTGTCGGAAAAGTCGATACTATTATATTAGAGCAATATTTGGTCTAGATGCTTTTGCCAACATTCTCGCCAACACTTTTGCCAACACTTTTGCCAAAATATGTTTAGAGAGGAGAGACATATGCCGTGTGCCGTGTAGTGCATAAGTAGGAATGTGTCACATTTGTAAACTTTTATGTCTTTTTATTTATTTATTCACAAATAGCAATGAATATATGGTGTGCCGTTTAGTTCGCGTGTCTTATATTTTGTTTAGTGCCTAAACTTCAAAGATTTTTAGACGCAATAGAATAGAAGCCAACGAAACGAACATAAAGTGAGTTCTTGTCGGCTCTCAAACACAGGCCATAAAGACTGGCAATTAAGAGACGGCAAAACATATTCTTCGCTTATATCTGAATAAATAAATATAAGACATAAAAGTTTACAAATAGTGACAAAGACAGTCGCACAGCACTACATATGTGGCAAATGGTGGCAAATGTCGATAAATTAAATACACTTTACCTCAAAATAGAGGCACATCTACTCAACAAATATTAACTTTTCTTTACTTTCATTTGCATCGATTCCAAAATGAAATGTTTTGGTCACTTATAAACATTTTAAGGCTTTCCTCTCAACGATAAACTACAACCAATAAATAACTTTCCTTTTGACCATTGATACCAATGCGGTCAACTTATAGTTATCTCTACTACTGACTCAAATCATCATAAGTTTAGTATAACTAAGATCATACTACTATTGTCATGGTCAAATATAATCAAGTTTAAATAGTCATTTTCATTCTCTTTTCTATAATATGTGACACAATTTTTTATTTTTAATTATTCCTCAAATTTTTAATTCAAATCTGAAAGAAAGCGATGAAATACAACCAATAAATAATATTATATAAAATTAGTGCCACTTTTTGTTAAATGTGTGAATTCATGCAAATAGAGATTATTTTCAAGTTTAAGGAATATTATTTATGCAGAGGTTATGGTCGGAACGGAGGCTCAGGTGAATGGCATTGAATGCAAACCAATTAGCGATTAGTGGCACGTATGACACCTGTTGTCAAAATGCAAATCACAATACCATAGATATGGTCCGACATTAGGTTATAAACAATTATAACTCATAAGAAATGTCGGAATCACTCACTCGAGACACCGAATTCGCGTGTTTTTGGTCCAAAAAACAATTTCGGAATCCATTGTATTTTAAACAATTTATCACAGCTATGAGTTTGTGTCCGGGCCATCAACCACTCACATTTATACCTTTAAAATACTCTAGCTAATTCATATCAATTAAGCCAAAGATATTCACTTTTTGACCTCTAATTTAATGGCAGAAAAATATCAGTAATGATAACAAATTTCTTCTTAAATGATATAAATTTTTCTTAAATTTCAGAACATTTAAAGAAATGTTTTAATCGTTAGTCATATTCATAATCGAATTAAAAGTAATCGAAATTCAAATTTTAAAAAATTAATTTGCATTTTGAGAATATCAGAGATCTATGACATACATATATTTATAGACTTACCAAGATACTTTTTAGAGGCATAATGAGTCGTGTAAGTCATGGAAAACCATCGGATATCGTCTAATAATAATTAAAGTTTAGGTCACACAAAGTGGTGTCTAATCAGTCGAGTGTCTATTGTTTCGGTGTCTTTGCTTAAGACATTATTAAGTTTTGTTGAGTTAACTCGTGATCATCGATGCACGACATGACGAAACACTACAAACTTAGAACATATCCCATCAAAATATGTTTTTGGTAGTCGACTGTCACTAATGTTAAGACAGATTTTGGCAATAATTTTGTTAACTTCTAATTACAAACTAAGAGTATTCACTTTTATGATATATATCCGTAAATGTCTAACTTTAGAGGCACTCAAATGACTTTAAAAATGAGTGATTGCTTTCATTTATCAAAATATTTACCGATTTTTAAAAGATATGCAAAACTTATCCTTTTATTTATTTTATTGAAGAAATGATAAAAATTTACTTTACTTTCATTTATATAATATGTGAGTACATAATGTATATAATCTATTAAAATCCAAAAGGAATCTCTTATTATTATAATTATTATTATTGTTGTTGTTGTTGTAGTGCACATCTGTGTTGCACATCACTGTTACTCATCTTTACGTTAATGTAATTATTTATTGTGTTCCGAATGATTTGGTTAATGACAACACAGATATGTAAAATGTAATTAAAGTAATTATTAACTTAACTGATAATTGCATTTCACGCTCAGCCATATTTTCATTACTGATGGACTCATTTTTGATGTGAAAAACCCATCGTCTGTAGTATTCATACACCAAATAATTTTCACTATTTTCTGACTCAAAAACCAATTGTTGGCTCTAAATATTTAAAGAGAAAAGTCACTGCCTTTCAATACCTAATTAGTCCATTCCTTTACTTAAGAGTTCAAATATAGAAATAGCTTTTTATATGTACAAAGAACTTGGTCTAAGTTTATTTAAACTGTGTGAAATAACCCATCTCAATTATATGTTGAATCACACTTTTATATCTTTAAATAAAATTATTAAACAAAAATTTAAACAACAAATTAAATCTTTTGGATAATTAAAGTAAAACAATATAATTATAATGTTTTACTCATTTTAAATTAAAATATAAATGATACAAGGTTAATTTGCCTTAATTTTATCAAAAATATTATTTTCAAGTATAAAATAATTAGATGTTTAGTAGTGAAGTATTTAAGTGACAGAAATGACAGTTTTTTATATTTTTATAACCAAAACTTGTATTGAGATATAAATTATTTCATATAATCAAAGCTATAACTCAATTAATGAGATAAATAAAAGTCATTAACTTTGATTGAGTTAAGTATAAAAATTATTATAAGATAATTTAATGCAAGGTGGGTGAGTGAGAGAGAGAGAGAAAGAGAGAGAGAAAGAGAGAGAGAGAGAGAGAGAGAGAGAGAGAGAGAGAGAGAGAGAGAGAGAGAGAGAGAGAGATTCATTGAACCAAAAAAGAGGTTAAATAAAAAGAGTGAGAATTTTGGTGATAGTATTTTATAGAATTTCACGTCTTAAACGTCTTAAACATTTATCACAAGAGCATATCCGACAAAACACTCATTCATTGCGATGTCATTTTCGGTCAAACAATATATTTTTTTCTGTTACTGTAGTGCTGTCAGTATCACAACTTTTAAACAATTTAACAAAACGATAGGGAAAACGGTTGAGGAGTTAAACTCTATTCTGACTCTTAAAGAATATATTATTTGACTGAAAAATAGAGTCCAATCGTTATTTTTATTTTGTTTTTCACAATTCTTTTAAAGATCGGGAGTTCTCTAGAATTCAAATTCTATTCATCTTTCAAAAAGTGAAATGTTTTTACTAAAAATGACTTTTCTTTACTTTTCTGGGGATAAACGAAGTAAATGATTATTCTAATGATGAATCAGTTTTTGATTTTGAAGCCTATTATCAATGAATACTTGAATTTTGAATGATTTAAGAGCACAGTATAAGCGCTTTTTCTAATAAATTATATGAAAAACAAATGATTTCTCAACAAAAAAGTAAAAACAGAGTCTCCCAGAGCTTAGACTGAAATGCATTAGTTTTGTGACAGCTTTTATTCAATTCTGCAAATATTTACAAGATGAATTGTGTCAAATGAACTTTACATCTATCAAACTTAGTATTAGTACTTATGCCAGACTATAAACTCTTGAAAAGTAAAGTAAAATAAAGTAAAGTAAAGTAACTAGTTGAGTTGCAATAAGTAAGTAGTTGTGTTGGAGTTGTACTCAAATGATTATTATTCCGCTAAATATAAGTTATTTTGTTATTAGAAAACAAAAGTGAAAACATAAGTCATAGGTTTTTGTGATACGAAATGTGTGTGAAATTAATAAAGTGATTATATGTTAGAGCTATACGTGATATCAAACAATTGAAGCAAAAATCTATTGTTCTTCACAATAGGGACTAAAAATATTGATAAATATATATAAATGGAAAATAAGAAAATTCATGCCTTTTATGCCTTTCATTCAGAATCTATACATCCCTTGAATGGATATAAAGCAGAGAATTCATACGATTGCATACACGCTATATGAGTGCACAATATTTATAAATCGTAATACAAAGCACACCATTGCGAGCATCAAATACAGGAGCGTTTCAATCGTCAAACAATACATCAAAAGAATAATATAATGGATCACATATGACCCCAACCCCAAAACGCCAAATCACTAACAATAAAGTGCGGCCCTGCCGTTCGGGAAACCCTCTACAATGCAGTCAAATCTATATTGAGATAAAATATACGCTCAAACCTCGTTTTACATTCAAAAACACAAATCAGTTTCAGTTATAAAATAACAACAATTGGTGGCAACCATTCATACATTTCTCAAATTCAAATAAATCATGATTTAAGATCAGAATATACTTCAATTGCATCAAATGTAATGGTTATGATAAAAATCCCCTTGTTAATATCATATATTTAATGAAATAAATATATAATAATATGAATTTTGATAAAATTTTATATTTAAAACATTAGAAAAATTCTCAAATATTAATAATAAGTGAATAAAAGCTTTAAAAACTTCTTTCAATATTCATGAAAAGAGAGACTAAATTTGATCGGATTAAGCAAGGTAGATTTGCCTGTACTTATGAGTAATTTCAGCTGGTCAATGGGGAGAGAATGGTAGTTTTGCATTGTCTTGATTTCAATACACGGATCGGTTTTCCAATGTGTTGTATGTGTGTTGCCGTCGGTTCGCCAAAACCAGACAGACATAGATTTACATTAAATGTATTGGGAAAGTGTTTGGCGCACACCTATTGCCAGATAGACCGCTGTGGTGTACCTAAAACGGGCCAGAATTGCATTGTCTGCACAACCAAAAGATCGTCTGTTTTTCACAAACATTCTTCAGAATCAATGAAAGCAATGAAAACATTGTGACTAAACTGATCGGTGAAAAGCCATTCACAGCAGTAAACAAACATTGTTTGAGTTTATTGTAATAACAAATTGAAATTGCATTTAAAATAAGCTTGCTAAACTAATAAATCTAAATTTGCATAAATATAGTAAAAAGAAAATGAAATTGAGTTGAAAATAGTGACTCAAAAACTATCAAAAATATTTGCCAAACAATGAGAAACAATATTAAGCTAAAAGAATAGTAAAGTTATCTTGAATATTTAATAATTTCTATGTTCTCTGTTGTGTATTAGAGACGGAATATTTTGTTGGCAAAAAAAGCATCAGAAAAGATGTTTCGTTGAAATATTGTTGGTATAGTATCTTATGCCCACTCATGCATTGTTAAAATGTGTTTGTGTTGTGAATTGTATGGATTGTATGCTTAGTAACGACATGTTTCTCATTGGGATTACAATTTTCATATTACAATACTCTCTATTTCAACATAAATATATCATAATTTTATATAATAAAAGTATAACCAAATATCTAAGAGTCATATCTTTTTAGAGTAAAATTTTCAAATCCATTCGTCTGTAATGATTTGCATATTTCAAAGACATATACTTATTCTGTCTCTCATTTGTCTTCAATGATTTCAATATTGTATAAACAAAATTATATTCACATTTCTTTTGCATTGATTCACACAAAAACGAATTCTAATCCCTATTTATATTTTAAGAGAATTTAAATCATATTCCATATTCAAAACATCAGACTTATATTTCCTAGATCAAATATTCTAAATATTATTATCAATTTATATTATTTCCATTTAATATTGATCTAGAAACTATTCTAGAATTTATAATTAATTTCTATAAAAATTCTATAATAAATGAGGTCTTATATACATATCGAAGAAATTTCATTATATTTTGTGTTCAGAACTCATATTTAAAAATAAATCTAATGAAACATTTTTTTATATATGAAAGAAAACTAATCTCATAGAGAAAGAGAACAGAATAATTCAGTTGTGATTTCCCTTCTCTCTCTCTCTCTCTCTCTCTCTCTCTCTCTCTCTCTCTCTCTCTCTCTCTCTCTCTCTCTCTCTCCACTCTTTTTGCTGGTATTATATATAAAGTAAGAGAGTGTGTGATGTATATGAAAACGCAAAGTTATATAAAGTGGGTTTAGTAGTGTCTCACTCATCGGTGAATATATAGTTTAGAGATATGGCTGAAAAGCATCGATAAACATAAGTTAAAAAAGTGTGGGTAAAGTGTGGGTAAATTTTTATCAGTTGAAAGCAGGTCAGTGCCACTACTTTTTAAAGTTGATAACAAAGAAAATCATATAAATCAAAAAGTAGTCAATTATATCATTGATGGTAAGCGTTGTCTATTTGCTCGGACAGTTCATTATACATTTTGTTGGAGTACTCGACAGTAGTTACTCCTGTTTGTCTCCCATCGTCTCTATCGGTAGCGAACATATGTCTCTCAACACAAAGCTTTTTAGACTCAACTTTTAGTTTCGATAAAACGTTTTTTTGGTTCAATCCTATTGTGAATCCCTCGAAATACAGACTGAGTGCTGGTATTATATCTGTTTTGAAACTTATTTTTTCAGAATAACTCTTATTATTATTTTTGGTTAAAAAATATTATTTACTTTAGTTGTAATGCATTAAAAATGTTTTCTTTTTTTTGTAGTGAAACTCAAGAATAAGAATAATTCAATTGTTTTTAATTCTTAGATTTAGAATCAATGGATAACTGATGTGTTTCTCAGTATTAATATCTCATCAAAAGAATAAAATTAAAGAAAAGGAGAATAAATCGTTAATTAGATATTGTTTTGTCATTTAATTTATTCTGGGAATGGCTTAACCTCTCTATTTATATATTGGTATTCTGGTGTAATGCGAGAGCAGTGGTATAACTCTTGTGGATAGACTGTATGCGTGTTGTGTTGAGAGTCTTAAAAGAATTGGCGCATCAGAATGGCATCAGAATGGCATCAGAAGAGCACATCACGACTGCATCATCAGCACTATTACAATATAGATGTGCTCTAACTCTACTGTTTAGTAGCTGTGCGTAGAGTTTGCAAAATATTTTTGGTGATCCTTTGGTATAGTAGACATAGTGAGCACAGCACATAGTGGTGTGGCTTACCGCTCCTTGTGATGCCAGAGAGAGCACAGGCAAAGCCTAGTGCTTCTCTCTCTTCTGCCCGCATTAAATCCTTCGGAAATGAAAGGCGTCCCTCAAATCCCCTGACGATGAATAGTATCTCAAAACTTAATACTACTTTACTACAGCACAGACTACAGCACAGACCCAATACTAATGCCTACTCTATGCTTATGCCTTCACTCAATGATACACTACTAGTCGTCTAAAGTATACTATTCTTGTATTTATGCAATTCTTTGCACAACTACTCAATATTCCAGATGTGGCCAACAGTTGAATAGGGGGTCCACCATTATTTTAAATATGGCAAACCAGACCATTCCCTAGATACGAGAGCTACAAAAACAAGCTCGATGTTATTAAAAATGTTCACTCTCTAATTAACGCAAATGTACCCTCACATTCACTATAAAACATACATTTAAAACAATTGATGGAAATCCAGTTACTGTTCATCTCTGGTTTATTCTGTGCTCTTATATAGCACTTTGTTGTGCACAATGTACTAACAGTTTTGTAAATTTTGTGAAAAACAGTCAAAATATTCTACGATTGAGTCTCAACTTGTCGTCAGTCGAAACCTTAGCAGTACTTCAAATGTACGCCAAATAACGAAATTTGTTTTTATTAGTCTTTTATTTCGTTAGTTATGTTTACTCAACACTCAAACGAATTAAGAATTGTTTTGAATTTAAGTTTAAGTTAATAAATGTATTGAAATTTGTGGCTTCAAATTCACTCAATTCAGAAATCGATCGCTTAATTTGAAATTCTCTAAAATCACTCTAAAATGCAATTCATTGAATGAGGAAAAGGATTTCAGAGCGGAAATGAACCTCTATTTGAAAAATACTATTTCTTGTATGTCTTGTATTGGTTTACAAAATTATAAATTCACTGAATTTCATAAAACACTCAAATATTATGTAAAAATCAGTACTCAATACTCAATACTCCCTCAAACATATATTGTCAGTACTTTAATGGTTTAGTATTTTATAAACTTTTTTTTGCAAAATTGTCGGCTTCTCTCAAATCAGTGATGTCTTGAGCTTTGAGACACCGAAAGCGGTGTTTCATTAATATTATTGATTAATATTGTGACCAACTTTTCAGTCGATTAGAATTCTCATCTTTCAAATTAATATACCATAACATTAACATTAGTTTTGCCATATTATATGACTCATCGGTACAGTCGAGGGGAGAGACCGATAGACATACATTCAGACTCTGTATAAGAGACAGGGGTTTATGGGCTAATACGATGGTCGAAGTGGTAGAAGCGCTTTATTTTCTCTCTCAGTAATAATAATAATAAGTATTCCTCTTTGAAAGTCTGTGCACTAAATCCCTGACAATCATATTCTGGGTCTCGTTTTGCAGTGTTTTTGTGCTAAAAGAAGAGAAGAACTATATTTGCGATCTTCAATATAATAATGGTTTTACGGTTATCTCGACTCAAACACACACACAATATAGTCGAGCGTTTTGTGAGAACCAGTCAGTGCTCTCAACTACAACTCTGCCAACACTATAGTCATAAAAATGAAAAGTTTAATCAATTTTCGGTTTCTCTTTAAAAATTCAATTTTTCACTTAAATTCAGTCATAAAAGTCTATATTTTTGCAAAATTAAAATTTCAACTATAGCTCATTATTTAGAATATTGTAACCTAGATCACCTTTTGACAACCAATCAAATATTATTAGATGAGACACAAATGTTAGAGAATTTTATTCCATTATATTCCAAGAAAACCAAAATCTTTACACTTTATAATAATATAATGATATATATTTAAGGAGAGTTTGAGAGTAAACACTTTGACCTCTGAATTGGTGTCATTCGTTGACATATTATTGTTATATAAATCAAATCTTTTTTTATATTTAAATTGTTATTTGTGTGGAAACATAAGCCGTTTTAAGTGAGTCCTCATTAGAATATCTTTTTGCACGTATTATTGCATATATTATGTCTACTAATTTTGTTGTTAGATACTTTTTATAAACCCTAAAATAAAAGCGGTAGAGGGCATTGAAATTGAAAAAAACTAAAAAATAAATCAACTATACATGGATTCATATTAATTGGACCATTAATTCATACTAATTACAAATATAAAGATTAAAATATGTTTGGCTAATAATTTTCGAAGAATTTATTGAAGAAAATAATATATTTTTGACTAAAATTATGGTTTCAAATAATATGCATTTCATTGTAATCGATAAACATTGAGATTTATATGAATAAGAAAATGCAAACTTGCAATCATATGAACTCTTGTCTACATTTGTAATGCATTTATTATAAAATTTTGTTTTAAGACAAAATTGTTTAAAAAAGTTATTGACTGTAAATACCGAAAACAGAATATTAAGAGTGAGATGCCGTCTATATTGCTTTCACACATAGCATATAGCAGTGGCCACAATTCGGTGCCGGCGTTCAACTACTCTTCTCTTTTACTAATACTTACTAATACTAAAGAGAGTGCTATTGAATGCGTGTCTGTGCACTGATTGCGTTCATCTCTTGCCATATATTCTTGTATTTTCTCTTTATTTGTTTGGACGGTATGTGTATTAAATCTTATTCAGTGACTCATTCGCTAAATAATACCCATCTTATTGTTTGCCATTGAAAGTTAACTTGCACATATTTTTCACATCTCAAAAAATATGTCAGAATTTTTTTCTGGATAATTACATTTCAATTGAAATGAGGAACTTTTTGGAATTTTTCATTTGATAGGTATCAGTGATGTAATAACGTATCAAATCTATTGTACGAAATATTGTGTGAATACATCTGTTTTCTAATCGGAGGCAGTCTTTGAATGAGAATTTATTTGGATATTGAGAGTCAGTCAGAGTCCGAAAGTCCTCTCCGTTCAGATCTGATTGAATGCCAATTTGTGAATCTATTATTATATGAGCCCATAATATAAAGATATATTTCCTTTGGAAGAGCCGACTCTTTTATAACCCTCACGCTATCTCTCCATTGCTCTAAAGCTTTATATTTTGAGAGTATATCATAAATTAGTCACACATTGCCTAACATTCAATTCAATTACAATTTTTCGAAAAAATAATTATTCAAATAATAAAATATCATTTGAAGGTATTTGAAGGCATTCCTAGTTTTTTGACACCTTTTCAACTTTTTATGAGAGGGAAGAACCGATTCCTGGATATTATTTTGTCAAATACACACCAAAGAATAAATAAGAGGTCGACAAATGTTGCGCTTATTTTAATTATAAATGTTGTCATCTTGCAATAATTTAATAACTTGCAAGATTCTTTTAACAAATATTTGATCAATTATTTCATAGATTTTATGTTAAAATATGTTTTTTTTCTCTAAAAGATATCGATTTTATTTATTGTGTAAATAAAGTTTGAACCGAAAAACCAAAAGCAAATCCATCGCTGTTTTAATATTGTTTGAATCAGATCCACATACTTTTTATAAAGAAAATTGCTTATTTTGCTTGATTAAATTTATATTTTAGTATTACAACTATTCATAAAATCAATAGATTTTGATATATTTCTAAAATTAATTGAAATTTTGAGAATTTTTTATTAATTTAAAGAATATCTCATTTGAAGAATGTTTTTCATGAATATTATGAAAAGAAATAAAAGAGTAAAAAACGGAGGACAGCATAAGACAGCATCTGTTGTACTATAAATTCTTTTGAATTTATAGATGAAATATGAGGACTTAATGCCTAGAGTTGGTTCACAAATGATAATCATTTATCATTTAACTCCTGATTCTAGTGAACGACTCATAACTAGTAAGGCGTGAGATTCTCAACTAAACTAAAAGGTATTTTTATTTTGAAAGCCATCGCACAGAATGACAACCAATATATGAGTTTATGCTTATTGTCAACGGAAAGGTCATATAAGGGAAACTTTTATATACACAATGAATACTATGGTTTGTTGGCATGTCTTTGTGGGTCAGGCCATACACCAATAGTCAGGACGTTTTTTGCCACTTTTCTCGAGATTTTCCGCTTTACATAACGACTGATAAACTTATGAGAAGAAGTCATAAATAATGGAATACAAAGTCTTTTAGAACTAAAAATTTCTCGTTTTGATTACCATTAAAGGAAGTGAAGGGCGACTCAAATGCAGTCCAAAACTGAATAGAATTTCAATTTAATTGAAATGAGAGTCACTTTTTTACAATCCGTCAGCGCTTTTATTAAAGTATTGATACAAATTGTGATTTACAAGTTTATATTGGATTATCTATCATGGTTAACTGGTTATGTCTCCCACGAATTCGGAAACCTCTAATGGATGGCTCAGATTTTAATGTAAGGAAAGTATTATTAAATGCAATCAAATTGAAGAGAAGTCAAGTAAATCATCGCTGGAAGTGATTGTCCTTTAAATATGAAATCGAGTGACAGATATGTGAATGTAATGTATGTGCGCTGTCTATGAATTCATATTATAATAATTACAGTGATATCAGTGATATGGCTCAATGTGTCTCACAATGAGTGTAGTGTCGGTGCTGTGCCATCGCATGAGCGGTCAGCCGAATCAGTCAAGTATGACATCTGAAAACACTATGAATTGGATCCCATCATAAAAACTATAAGCAAAGCATTAGAGGTTATAGTGAGCGATGCGAACAGTAGTCCTATCAGTCCTACCGACTGAACAGACAATGACAGGAGAGTAGCAGTGATTTGAAAACTACTGCAAATCATATAATTCTGAGCTCTTTCTGAATAATTGCCGTAAAACCAGTTCTCCGCATATAAGAGTCAACTGGTTTTCGGTCAATCCATAAAAATTAGGCGCAGAATATCGACAATAATTTCATTTTATATGAAATGCTTTAAAATTTTCTTTTGATTTTAAATATTAATAATAAAATATTTTTTCTTTTGACTCAATATTCAAATATTTGCGTCAAATGTTTTGAGTTTCAAAAAATTTCATTTCTTTGATATAAAAACCGAAAACTGTTTGAACGACAGTCACAAACCATAGCCTTATTAAGTCATATCACAAACTCTGTCATAAAATTACTTTCTCTGTCGAAAGACATAACCAGTAAACCATTCGGTGCACCAAAACTAAAAACGAGTCAAAACGACTAAATAATGCAAAATAGAAGATAAAAATGATAAGAAAGTATAACAGAAATCGCACAGAATATTGAGATCTAATCAAAGCATTTCACTGAATCATCCGGTCTGTTGTTACACTTAAGTTACATTTGAATTACATTGCTCAATTATGACATTTTTTCAAAAAAAGTTAATTTATTTAAATATTACGAAATGATTGTCGAACTAAAAAACATTTCTAAATATATTTTTTTAAAGAAAGAAATCGAAAGAAAACTATAAAATAAAACTCATTTGAATCGAAATATTTGGGAAAAATAGAGAAATGATTTCATAGTTTTTATGTGAGAAAATTTGACACAAGAATTACTTCAATGTCTTCTTTGGCATCAAAATTGGTTTAAAATTTGATAGAATAATACCTCAATTCTGGCCAATGATTGAAATTTTGTATCTCTTTTTTCACATCTTTTTGGGTAAAAAAATTGATGTTAAGATTCAAATGATTCGTAACTTAAATAAATTATTTTGACCTCAAATGAACTGTTATTAAGACATTCAAAGTAATCAATTCTTGAATTCAAAAATTATTTTTGATTTGAATATTGAATTGAAATTAAATGAAAATTGAGTCACGACTCGCACCCGATTTCAAATTTTGATCCTTCGATTCAATGAGTTGTCTTAACATTTGAGGAAAGAGTAGTACTGTTTTGTCTGGAGAACAACCAAAACCATTACATAATCCGTTAGGCATATAAGCCATGCAAATGCTTTCAATGTTGGCAATGGCTTAGAAAATATAGAGCTTATGCTGTGCTATACTTCTATGTATGTAATGACAAATGGCTATTAAGCAATCGATGACACAATCGTCAATCATTTATGATAGCGAAAGGATTGTTCACAGTTTTCTCTAAATCGGAGCAAATCACTTAACTTTAATCGAAATGTCTGCCCTCTCTCTCTCTCTCTCTCTCTCTCTCTCTCTCTCTCTCTCTCTCTCTCTCTTATTTTTATAGTAAAAATATTTTATAAACATTTACACAACTTTTAGCGAAAATAGTAAAATGCATTAAAATTTAACTCTAATCAGCGCTCAGTATAATCATTCATTTGGAAGGCATATCCCCCGACTCTAATGTAAAACTGAAATAACTGATGTTCTTAACTGACTCTTGAATATCATTACTTTATGTGAAGAGAGAGATATTTTGATAATTTGATGATTCGCTCCAATAATAAATTTTTTGTGACTAATGGTATTATTAGCGGCAACTTTTTCTAAGCATAGTACCAAGCTCATACTCATTTTCATTCTAAAAAAAATAATCAAGAAATATTTGTATTTAACTTTCATGTGCTAGGACAAATTAATGCCTTTTTCTATTTGAGAAATAGATATGAGATAAACATTATTCGTATTTTGAATCAAATAAATTATATAAACTTTACTAATATATGACTTAAGAGATCTCATAAGAGTGTATACTATATAAACCCCACTTTTATTTATAAGTCTTTATAAGTCTTGGCTCTGTTTTTGCCCAAATAGTAATTCGACTCATTTGAGACTAATGAGGAGTTTTGCAGAAATACCTCAATAACTGTCAATTTAATTGAATTCATTCAGATTTTAAATAAATGATATATTCCGGACCCTTTTGTCGGTATTAAAAATATCTTTAAGATAACAAAATTAAATGAAAATATTCTTTACTAATGTTTTTAAGATTTTTGTCATGTGTTAAAACAAATTATTAGAATCTTGGACAATTGTAAATATGGGAAAATAGATTAAAACTTTTTGTGAAGTCTGAGAGCGGAAACGCTTTTCTCAGAATTTTACGGAAATTACTTTTTTAATCAAAATTTCAAAAACTTTTCATTATTTTTGTTCTGAAAATTCATTTCATTATTAAAAAGTTTGTTCTTTAAAACAAAAGATAATAAATTAAAACATATTTATCCTTATTTTCATTATTACGAAATACCTAGGTAAAACTACTTTTGTTAGGTTTAAAACTAAATAATGGACAACAATTATTAAACAATTATTGAATGGTATCTAGCAACAAATCTAAAAAAACGTTTGATATACTTTTTACTAATTTGTTTCAAATGAGATTCGCTTACACTTATCACAAAATTATGAACTGGTTTACTGAATTCATTTTAAGCAAGACTAATTCTCAGCAAAGGGAGAGAGTGAGAAAGTAATAAGATTAAAAGGTACAAGAAGAAGGGGAGAGTGAGTGACTGTGAGAGAGAGTGAGAGTGAGTGTGTGTGT
>JAQFZM010000411.1:0-34086 GCA_034695785.1 Galumna obvia
GAGAGAGAGAGAGAGAGAGAGAGAGAGAGAGAGAGAGAGAATTATTTAATTGAGTGAATTAGTAAAAAAAATTGTCACAATTGAGACAATTTTAAAAAAATATTTGTTTTAGCCTTAAATCTCATGAATGAGTGATTATTTTTTTAAAATAAAATTAAACAAATGATGAAAAGAATTATCATAAACCTCTTTTTAAATGCTCAGGGCTTGTGATTAAAGAAACTATCTTGTTTAAATAATTAATGAGTTTAATTTAACTCTTATCGAGCAAAAATATGATAATTTTATTAATTTTTAAACAATTCATATGAAATATATTTTTATTACAAAATTTCAATTCTTTATTTTAGTCAACTGTTCTAGGATATTTGCTAGGATATACTATTGAAAAGTTAGAAAAGGTTTTTAAATTTTGTTTAATTTTGTGTAAATTTAAGTGAATTAATGGATTGAAAATGTTTTAATTCTGATTTAAGAAATAAACGTTATCATTGCAATACATTGACAATAAATGATCATGGTATATTTTGGTACATATCATGGTAACCATGCATAGATGGCTAAAGGTGGCCGGTCCAGGGGGGAGTATTACCCCCCTCTGGACCAAAGAAAACCTCAACAGACTTAGTGCTTGTCCATAGACGTAATGTTAAAAGTTATAATAAAAGGGGGTATTTTCAAAATTTTGCGTCTCAGTGTGGGGGTATTTTGAAATACCCCCCCTTTAGCCATCTATGGTATATGATGGTATAATTTTGTTTTAATATTTAATTGAATTTTAACAGAATATTCTAAAATGTCTTCAAAAGAAGTTGTTTGCGATGAACTCAATTCAATTAAAATAAATGAAAACAAATGTTTGAGTGAAGAGGGAAGTAGTCGTATAGATATTAATGGTTTGGCAGACGATGAAAGTGATCGCGAAGAGGACGACGAAGAAGAGGACGAAGAGGTCGATGAGAACGAAGAGCAGAGTAGTGGGTCGTCCACTTCAGACGAGACAATGCAGTGTAATGTATGCGATCGTACATTTCCGAGCGCTAAACTTTTGGCTAAACATCAGCTCAAGAAAAAACATTTTGGATGTTCTGTTTGTGATACTTTATTTCCTTCTTTGCGAGCTTTGGAAGAACATAAGGAAACACTTGAACACTGGTCTGATGATGAAAACCCACTCACAGAAAATGATAACTCTGGTCACAACACTATAATTAAACCTCAGAGGGAAGAACTGGAAAGACTGCTCTGAGAATATTTGAACATTTATTTATTTTTATCTTCTAATTGATATCATTATAATCATAATATAATAATTATGTATTAATGGATTCCATTTAATTAAATACTTTTAGTTCATATAATTTGTGATCAATCGGTGGACACAATTGTCTCTAATTTTAATAGAAATTTATTTAAATAATTTCGGAAATAATTTCAAAAACGAAAGGCGACGAAATGAGAACTTGGGAATAAAATTGTGGTCAAAGAGTACTCGTGTCGATAATCTTTGATTTATTGACTTTAAAAACGATTTATGGATGACATCTCTTGTGTGTCGGCACCGGTATTTGTATCGAATACATATACATTCCTTTACTTGAAATAAAAGCAATAAATAAATAAAAAACCCAAAAAATACATTCAAATTCATTACATTTATTTCCAAAAATCTAAAGATTTTGAAAGATATCGAATAACAAGAATTAATAACTTTTCAAATAATTAAAGAATTAATTGACTAAAGTTTAATAAAGTATCACAAAACCTTTAATTAAATTATTATTTTATTTTTATTATATTCTTAATTTTGATGCTCAAGTTATTCAAAATTATCGGTACTTAAAATTAAAGAATAAGTAATGACAATCAGTGAGAATCCATTAAAATAAGACTTATCACTGCAATTACTACTAATTAGATTTATTTTGTATCGTTTGTCGATAAACTTTCTTTCGAATACAAAAGTATTGATTATTTAAATTGATAGACACTTTAATTGGATCTAGGTCTATGAATTAACTGGCAGTTCTTTTCAGAAATCATATTATATAAATTAAATTAGAAATAAATAAATAAATATGATTTTAAACTCTGATTTGATTATAAATTGTGTTAAATATTTTTTTAATTAATAATTATTAATATTTTTAACCCCGATGATCTATATTTGATCTATATTTATATGTTTTCCTCAATTTAAATTAGGCTCAAGTTATTACTATTTATGGAAGTGAGCATGATAGTGAACATTTAGTTTGCCGCAATAATAACAAGGTATTACTAAAACGTAATTTAAAGAACTTTATTTGTGTTCATTTTATACAAAACTGGTTTTTGATCGTTATTTTGATCCAAATATTAACATTTAAAGTGATTCAATGTATGAAAATTTTGATAGAAATCGTAAAGTTTAGTTTGAATTAAAAGCAAACCTAATAATCAAATATATAATTACTTTTATTGTATTGAAAAGGTATTATATATGAATAAATATAAATGTTTAATTGCTAAGTAAATCTTATTTAGTACGAACTCTTGCTGTCAAACCTATACAGTGAAACCCGTTTATATCAAGCCCGGATATAACAAGTCTGCGCTTATAACAAGCCAATTCTCAGGAACGGGAACCAAATGTGATTTTTCTATTATAATAGTGTCGGATATAACAAGTCCAGTTATATAAGAAGTCCCCGCATATAACAAACCTAAGTAAGGAACGGATTATATGTTTTGCATATAAAAGTTATCGGTTATAACAAGTTATAAGAGATACTGTAAAAAAGTTTTTTTTAATGTGATTTTGTTATACATTTGTTGTACATTGAAAACGTTGTTTACAAGTTTTTAATTTGATTGTGTTTTAATAGTTAATTAAAAGAACAAACTATCAATTGTTTATTAAGTAAAGGTCTGTCAATACTTAAATTCTTTTGAGAAATAAATTTTCAAGTCAAGTATATATTAAAAACAGACATTAATTACAAATTATTTCTCTAAAAAATAGCTAATAATTAGATTTTGATGCAAATCTATGTATTTTTATTATTAAATCTTAATATCAATATTAAAAACACTTTTAATAAGCAGAACGGTTATAACAAGTCCCGGTTATAACAAGTCATTTGGCCGGTCCCGCAGACTTGCCATAAACGGGTTTTACTGTATATGCAAATAATAGTACTCAATTGAATCGGTCAACAATTTTATATGACGAGCACTGAGTGTGTGATTACTACAAATCGTCCGAAGTGTTATATTATTGATTCGTAGATATTTAGTTTCAATGATTTGATTTGATTTGATTTGTTGTCAATTAAACTCATTTAAAAATAAGTGATTTCTTTAATTAATTGGTGTTAAAACATATTTAAGTAATTTTGTATGACTCGATTTATCTAAAATAAGTGTATTTCCCACTCCTTATAAATTAAACGTTTAATATGAATAGATTTGATGTAAAGGGGTTTCTGCTATGATCTCTATGTTGGCCTCTGAGGCCAGTTTTGGCGATGCCTTCCACTACATCTACTATTAATAATAATAATAATAATGAGTCAACGGATGGCAACAATTGGTCCATGGCTTCGGATAAGTCTCCGATGTGTCGAATCAATGAAATCTCCAGATTTAATGACATCAAACATGAATACCATTTAATTGAAGAGTCGGGTCCTCCACATAACAAAACATTTACCGGTTAGACATTAAATATTAATATTTACTATTTCTTTACTAAAAGTATATTAAATCTCTTGAAGTGGTATTAAAATTGGGACAAATCGAAGAGTTTCGTGGAAGCGGTCCTTCAATAAAAAAGGCACAGAGAAGTGCGGCTACGGTTGCGCTCCAAATGACTAAATTAAAACACCCGACCCCTCGTTTATCGCAACACAATAAGGATGTGTGGCCTATGACTCCAACAGTTGAGCTCAATATGTTGGCCATGAAATTGGGTCAAATTGCTGTCTATCACGTATATGAGCCGCCCCGACACCAAACGCCTACCTTTTCTTTTGGTCCCATAGGAGGAACGGCAAACTGTGGAACAGTAACCAATGCCTATGATTATCGTGGAATGCATTACCAGCGCTATCATATGCCTCGGGGACTCTTTTCTGCCTCATTAACTATTGGTGACAAACAATTCATAGGAAAGGGTCAAACGGCACAGACTGCTCGACACGCGGCTGCAGAGGAAGCTCTTAAAGTGATACGACCCTTAGCACTAAATAATGAGTGTGTCTCTACCACTGACACCAATTGTGAGCTCGAGTCTACGCAAACAATGGATGGCTTAAATGGCGAGCGTTCTATTAAATCTCCCATAAGTTTAGTCCACGAAATGGCCCTCAAAAGGAATTTGTCGGTGAAATTCGAAGTAATCGATGAGACGGGACCCTCACATTTGCCCCGATTTGTCACTCAATGTACTGTCGGTCATTTAGTGACTTCGGGTGAGGGAAATGCAAAGAAATTATCGAAAAAGAATGCGGCCCTTCGTATGGTTGAAGAGATCAACAAATTAGATCCTTTGGTTTTGTCCGACAGAATTAATACGAAAAATGTTTGTCCCGAACAGTCGACTATTAAAAAGTCCGGTTTTCAACAAAAAAGAAATTTTAATAAAAAGAAAAATAAAAATATAAATAAAACTGTAGTCAAAGAAAAGACAAAAGAATTGGACGTCAATATAGATAACCATTCAATTAGTAATCAAATTAATTGTGATTCAAATTCTGATATTAAACCCGAAAAGAGTACAACAAATATTATAAATGCCTCGAATAGTGGTGTTGAGAGTGAATGTCAAGATATGAGCCTTAATGAGATGAGTGACGGCACTCCTATTCATCCAATAAACCGATTAATTCAGTTACAACAGGCCCGCAAAGAAAAGGAACCCAATTTCACTCTAACCAGTGAACGAATTATTGATAGAAGACGTCGTGAGTTCACTATTGAGTGTCGAATACAAATAACGAAAGGCCCGAATGCGCCACAAACTGTCTCTTCTATTGGTATCGGACCCAACAAAAAAGTGGCCAAAAAGAATGCCGCCGATCAAATGCTACAACTTTTGGGCTATTCTTCTCGAGCACAGCCACAATCTATTCTTAAACAAGACTCAATTGACGGACAATCGTCTCAACATAAGAAAATAAGGCAGGTCAAATTCATTGAAGACAATGCCTCCACTGTTTCTATGACTGACATGAGTTGCGGAACTCATTTACCTAAATTGGGCCGACAACTAGTCCCTGGACTCATACTTATGCCCTCTGATATCTCTGATAACTGCGGTCTCAAAACTGGAACAAATTTAGGTTCGAATCTTATCAAATAAACATTTCTCCCTTTTTATATAAATTTTAGGAAATGAAACAAATGATTGACTACTAATTAACCTTTAATTAACTACTAATTAATCACTAATTAACCACTTATTGATTGTTTATTTTAATGTATTTATAGATATAGAGTGCACTACGAATTCAAATAATAGCGAAAATATTTCAAAGAAAATGCAATCGATTTCGAGTATCGCCAAAGAATTGTTAGAATCAAAGCTGAGTATCGGTCACAACAAATGTCAAAATCAAGACATCAATTGTGAGGCCTCACCCAAATTCATATCTCATAGAAGCGAACAATTATTAAATTTGGCTCAAACTGTGGGAACACATCAATTGCAGGTTCACTTCAGTGATTTTCCCAGAAAACAAAGTAATGGCCAATCAATGGAGTATTTATCTGTTGTTACCATCGCTATTGTTTGGAATCAGAGTCCTATTGTTAGTCACGGGAGCGGCCAAACAGTTGAAGAGGCCCGCAATCAGGCCAGTCATCAGGCGCTCATCCAATTGAGTCAATTGGAGGCAAAACATAATTCGTGTTGAAATTGATTTCTATTTGACTTTTGCTCTAAAATTATTGCTTTTAATTCGATTTCAAAAATTTCAGTGAAAATCGTTTCTGTTGTCAGCATTTCTTAATTTTGTTAATTTATTTTAAATTTTTCTATTTTTGACATAAAATTTAAATCCATTAGAATTTTATATTTTTTCATTTGATTTTTAACTCGAAATCATTTTGATTTCGTTATTAATTATTCAGTTTTTTAGTTAAACTTAATATTTAAAAATCGGTTCCAATGGTCGTATCAATCAATAATTGGGACATTTTTTTACCCTTTAGTTTGTTTATTACAGGATTGAGTATTGGGTCGAATATTTCAGTCATAAATTAACTCTAATTTTTAGGCCCTTTTTTCAAATATTAAATAGTAGTAAATGAACTAGTTTTTATTTTATTTAACTAATTTCAACAAAATTAACAAATAATTTCCTAAAAATTAGTAAAAATGTGTTTTTTGTAACATTTTTTGCGCAATATTTTAGAGATTTTATCTAAAAAATTCTTAAATTAATCCTATTTTAGGCAATTGTTTTTTAATTGTTTTTTTTGTCAAATTCCCCCCCCTTATTGAACATCTCTGCCGTTTTAAAGTAATGGCAATCATTGAGAAGTTATTCCAATTTATTTATTAACAAATTTTTGATTTAATCGTTTTTCTTATAATATTATAAACAAATCAATTATTGTTTTATTTATATAGAGTTTAATAATGTCTATCGAATTACGATTTATTCAATATATTAAAAATTAAGTTAAAATTATATTTAAATAAATTTAGTTTAATTCAAACATTAGTATTAAAGTCTATAAAATTTGATTGAATCAATTGATGCGTTTGAATGAAAAACCCTTTATTTGTAATTTTGTAGAAATATTCAACTTTTCAGTTGAATTATTTTATTTTAAAGTTTAAATTTTTGCTATTAATTGATGTAAAAAACTGAGAATTAATTAATTTAATCATTTATTGAGAATTGAATAGAAATGGATATAATTTTAGAGAAGTTATTTTCAAAGTTTATTTGATTTAAGGCTAAATTGATATTCATTTGAAATGAGGGAAAATTTGTTTAGAAATTCAATAGAAATGTTTAAAATCTAATTATTTGTTAATTCTTTTTATTCATTTCTCATAATTACTTATATTTGATGCAAACGTTTAAATCCGAATCAAACGTTTGTTTTTGTCCAAAGAGTCAAACCTTGAATTATAAGAGTTTACTAAATAACAAAACTAAAGGTATTTGCAATTTATCGCAAATGCGTTACAAATGAATAACAAAAATGAAAACGAAATAAACGAAAACTTGAAATTCCAGATATGAAATGAACGTAAAAAAAATGAAATTTTCATTTTTTGTATTTAGAGTTAAAAATAAATTTGAATTTTATTATAGTCTTTAATAGTCTTTATTTGAATTATTAAATGTCTATTCATTGTTTACATTTGTTTATTAGTAATTTGATTGACCTTTCATTTGATGAATTGAAACACTTTCAAACACCCGAATACTTTCAAACACTTTGATTTGTTTTATTAGAATTAATAGTTTATAAAATAATTTCAAATTCAACACTCAATTGAGAGAAAACCCATTTATTTGTTAGTTATTTAAGTGTTGTTTAGGAGCGGAAACTTTTCATAAATTTTTGTTAATAAATTGCTTTTAATTCGTTTAAATTCAAACACTTTATAAATACGGAATGAAAACGAAGTAAAGTAACAAATCGAGTGCTGTTATGCTGTTGTCCTAAATTTCAAAGACATGACTTCTTGATATGTGTGCAAATGTTTGACATAAGAGGAGCGCCAGTTCTCTGTTCTCAGAGTTTCGGTTTAATAATGATTTAATGATTCGTTGATTATATTGTTTTTGAAAATCTTTAGACTAAACGCCAAAAGCATTGATTTTCTATTCATTAGTTTATTAAAGGCTAAACCTATTAAGAGATTAATTCACTTCAAATAATTATGTGATGAATGTTAGAACTCTCAGTCATTTTAATATCCATTCCTCTGACGATGTTTTATGTTTTAGTTTTGTGTAAAAGTATTTTATATTTTATGAGTGGTTTGAATGGTATCCTTGAATTGGTTGCATGAAATTGTTTTGACGTTAAAACCTCTTTAATGAGAAAAGTTTCAATAAAAGTAAGAAATTTTCATTAGAAATATGATCTTTCAAATTGAAAATTGATAACAGAATTGAAGAAAAGAGCAAATTCTCATTTTCTCTTTCGTTTTATTACTACTTGTCTTGAATTTCGTAAATTGTTTTCAAATATAATAACTTATTATTAATAAGTTTTGTGAAGAATAAGTATTATTCGTATTATAAGTATTATAAGTATTATAAATGTCTTTTTTGTTGTCCGTCCACTTCATTCAATTGAGTGCATAAATATAGTGTTCATTACTTTTAAGAGTGACTCTAACTTGTGATGACTTTTATTAAAGTTATCCTAACATATTGTCAGTCCCTCTCACTGTCATTTGAGGTGATTCCTTGCGGTCTCTCTTTCACTCTCTTTTACTCTCTTTCACTCTCCTTTCTCTCCCCTCTCCTCTCTGGGACTACTCTCTCTCCGCCCTCCAGGAAATCCTTGTTATGGTTCGCTAAAAACTTTTTGCTGTCTCCCAATATATTAGTTTTATGTAACTCCTGTTTTGAACATCACTTTTATTGAGAGAAAAGTTATTGAATTTTGTCGTCTATTTATGTGATTCAATATATCACTTAAAACAACTTTAATTGTCTCTCTTTTCAACAATTATTGCTTCACTTATCAAACATTTCACAGAATATTTCATTAATTTTTGTGTAAATACTTTACTTTTTTTAGTGAATTTTTATATTTTCATCTTTCGATTCATCGATTCATCATTAATTGGATATAATATTGTCGTTAAAATGTATTCTTCACATCATTTATCGTTTTTCACAAAAATGTTAATTTTCTTCATATTCTTGTCCTCTGAATTAAGGATATCATTCACACAAACAGGTATTTATTTTATATAAATTAATACTAAATTTAGTAAATATAAATTACATAGAATTTAAATAATTATTAATTTTAATGAAAATTTTATTTTTAAATTACTTTTGATATAAAGATTTAATTTAGAAAATTTGAAAACATTAATAGTTTAAGTTTAATATAAACTAAAAATTAATCTTTGACTAAACACTATATAGATGACCATTGATCATTGATCAGTATCAATTTATTTCTTATTAATAAATGCCTTTTTTGAATAATATTTTGTGTTATCAATGTTATTCAATCTAACCTCAAATTGATGTTTAAATTTAAATGAAATTAACGATATTTTTATGGATATAAATAAAAAGTGATTTCTTTTCAATAATTATTTGTTTTAAACATTTGTTTATTACTTTACTATAAATCAAAATCTAAATCAAGATTTTTATTTACTTGACATTTAATTTATAAGTAATTTTTTATATAATGCTAAATATATGTAAAGTTTATGTTAAGGTTATAATCGGTTTGAGTAAAGTTTTAGTAAAGTTACGATCAATTGTCAAAAATAAAGACAAACTAACAGTTTTTAACTGATTTTATTTGAATAGAATTGTTATAATTTTATATTCGGAATCATTATTATTTTGTTATTCTTGGTTTTATTGATAATTGATTTGACCAAGTAAAGTGAATATACATTCATTTCTGTTTTTTTTCTTTGTGTTTTGGAATAAGTTATGGAATGACAACAAAGAACTGATTTGAGTCCTCTTTTATTCAAAAGAAGGCAATATTTCTTTTCTCATTAATTTATCATTTCTTTCAAAATCACTATTCCTTACTAATTAAGTCACGAAAGATGTGTATGTGTGTGTGTGCGAGAGAGAGCGAGAGAGAGAGAGAGAGAGAGAGAGAGAGAGAGAGAGAGAGAGAGCTACTGTAGAGTATTTGAATTACAAAATTTGTTTTCTCTGTACCAAGGTTATATTCTATTTGTATGTTTCGTGGAATTTTTCTAAACTTAATTTCAATATAATTTCAATAGAAAAGAATAGATAAGATCACAATTCATTCCACTATTCATTAATTTTATGAATTTTACTCTAATATTAAGAATTTGTTTGAATCATAAAATTTGGAAAACAATAATAAATAATAAAAGAGTTAAGACTAAGAGTTAATACTATTTAATCGAATTAAAAATCGTGATTTGAATTTTGAAATCATGTCTTAAATATAATTACTTATAATTATTAAAAACCGATTGAATTAATAGTCAAAGTTCATATGAATAACAACTTTTACTCTTATTATTTATATGTACTACTTATGTAACTTTTACCAAGTCACTTCTAGCAAAGTGCAAATGATTAGATTAAAGGAAAGTAAAATAAGAAAACAAAAGTCTGTTTTTGAGTGTAGTTTTTAAATCTTCATATTTTGTTAATTTTCATAAATTAGATCTATTAAACTCAAAAATGATGAAAGATTTAAATTGTTGTGAGAGGGGTTATAAGGGGTTATAAGGGGTTATCAGAGGTTCTGTGGGACTATAAGGGTTTAATTTTTCGAAATTTGCAAAATGATTGTAATTTTTTTTCATTGCATTTAGTATTTTGTCTATTCTATGCATTTTCTCTAATACTATGTTTAATACTATATTTAAATAAAAAATTTTAGCACTAATTTTAGTAAAAGTTGTTAAAAAATTAATACAATTTTTATTTAATAAAAGTTCTAAATTTTTACTTTTCTTAAAATTATCCAAAAAGTGATTCATCTAAAAGTTTTATTAAAAATATAAACATTTTCTCTTTTGAAGAACCTTTTGGGTATAATTTCATAGGAGGAGATTTCTCTTATCCAGTTACTATTAACAGCACTCCATGCTTGTTTACTTGATTATACTAGTGTTTTAGAACTATTTATAGTTCTACATTAATAGAGTTTCTTTGAAGATTCTATCAAGAGTAATTTAAATAGTTTATCTTAACTATTAATTGATAATTTAAACTGAATTTTAAAATCAATTTCAATAATTATTACCAATAGTTATAACTTATAACATAACTAATCATTAATTTTAACAAAATATTTGGACTAAATTACAAATAAATGACAATAATTTCAATAAACATTAGATTTTAAACATTTTATTTATTATTTAAGATTACAATTTTGGTGGAAACCTTTAAAAGAAATAACTCAAAATTATTTCTTAATTTTAAAAAAAAACAGTTAATAATATTTAAGATTACGTAAAAAAAGAGTTTTAATTTCTAATATTTCAAATATTTTAACCCAATTTAATAATTAATTAATTTTTAATAATTAAAAGTAATAATAAATTTAATGAAATTTGAAAAGTTTACTCTAGGTATTTTTAATTAATAATGTTACGTAATATAAGCTGAATAACCATTTTTGTGAAATTTATCGATAATAGACTATAATATAAATTTCTATTTCTTTTGACAATCTGATCATCTGATGAACAAATATATATAAATCCTTATAAAACATTATTAAAAATCAATGGAAATAATCAGCTTTTCTTTTAGAAAAAAGTTATCAAAACCAAACTAGGACAAACTATGAACACTATATATATTAGCGTTAAAAACTGTTCACCATTTATATAAAAAAAATCATTATATAAAATTAAAAGTTAAAATGATTTCTTTAGTTTTCAATTTATAAATAATTATAAATTCAGTTAAGAAAATATTTGTTTTATATGTCAGAAGAATTTCAAAGTATAGGAATAATAGATTTGTGTTCAATGGTTTTTACGTTTTTCAACAGTTAATAGATTAACTTAAAATGAGTTTATCTAAAAATTAGAATTTTATAATTAAAAGAAGAAAATATATGTTTGAATGTCTCTAAAAAATAGTTATTTCAGTTCTTTTATGTTTTTCTACATTTATCTCAAAAAAGATAGAAAAACACTACACATAAATACAATATAGAGAGTATCGTCGGTTTTCATTGATTTCAAGGATAACATCTTTGTCCTAGAATGTAGTCCAAAGGTAAATAAATATGTATGTGTTTACTTCTAAATGCAATCTTACAGGTTCTTAAGTAGAGGTACACGAGTGGCAAAAAGTGGGTTTCTATTAATTAACAAACATTTCATTACAAACCCAATTTGCAAGTTTACATTCAATTTTGCTCTAAAATATAAAAGAAAATAATCCAATACTTTATGTGAAATCTGAAAATTGTTAGAAATGACTATCAGATTGAGAAGGTTTTCAAAGTAACAACCATTTACTCATTTATTCGTCAAATAAATATTTTAAAGACAAGGAAAACATTAGTGCAAACATTTGTGCAAACCTTCAGATTAACAATAATTAGCATAAAACTAAATTTAAATTTACATTGGTATTAAATGGTGATCATGATCATAGTGCTTGATCATCTAAAGTGGATTGAGAAGGTTTTCTTAATCCTTTTATGTTAAAATGTGTTTTTATGATACTTTTAAAACTTTTAAAATAATTTAATACACTGTACTTAAACTTATATACAAACATTTAAACCAGGGACAGCTTAGTTTAATATAAACTGTAATCTTGGCAATCATAATTTATACAAGGTATATATAATATATATTGTATATGTAAAATAGATTATTTATATATTTAAGAGAATTTAAGCTTGCAACAATAAAACATTAATTACAGGGCAGTAGACAGGGGTGTAAAGCATAAATTAGTCTTAAAATGAATGTGTGGCTATCCTGGCTATCCCTCATTAAAACTCTTTTGAGATGAAAACATTTTCACATAAATATTGGAAACATTTTAAAACAACAAATGACTGCTCGAAATTAACAGAAGGTTTTTTCTTTTGAAAAAGATAGCAAGTAACATTAGTGACATTAATGACATTCGACACATTACTCATATTCTTCCTAATAGTAGTAATTGTGATTATCATAAAGTGGTCGTATTTTTGTGCAAATATATTGTTGTTAATTGAAGGCCAAAAATTTAGCCTAAATTTCTTGTTTTAAAGTGAATTAATCAGTCATTAAATCATTGGAAATGTTTGGGCGCAGTATTTCATTACTTATTGTCTTTGAATCTAAACATTTAAATAATTAATGAGTGAATTATGTGTTAACTCATGAAAGTTTTCTTTTATTGAAAGCCCACTCAAACACACCAACAATATTTAGAAGAAGAATATCATTAAACCAAAAGTAATTAATCTTTTCTATGAATTAAATCAATTATAAAACATTTGCGTGACTTTCAATTATTTAGTGTTTGTCTAAAAATTAATGGTCGGAAATGATATTTAAAAAATTTTAAAATTTCAATCTTTAAATGAAATCGAATAAAACCTAAAAAAGTTACCATAGACAAAATTTAATCAAAATAATTAAATTAAATTAAAAACTAAAACAGTTTGAAGTCATAAACATTTGAACAAATAATATATAAAATAGTAAATAAGAGACGATTTTTTATTAAATAATAGAGTTGAAACACAATTTATGTAATAAATGTTGGGATTCACAAAATCATTGATTTTAAAAGAGATTTGACTTATTGACAGTTAGTTTAAATAGAATCCAAACTTTAATAATATATAAGTTTTAAAAATTGTTAACATAACATAGAATTGTAAGAAATTGTGATTTTATTAATTAAGGTATGTAATTTCTTATAATACTTAATCTCAATTAAATTTATTATTTGTTTATGAATATTCACTCCTATTAAATAGGGAAATGTGTCTAATAGTTAAGTCGATAAAACCGTTGAAAAATAAATCACTTTTAAGGTATGGCCAAAAGAAAAAAAAAAGAAAAAGAATGAAAATTCATAGAAATTCAAGAAAATATCTTTTATATGAGTAATGAAATTATAATGGATTTACATAAGCCTTAAGTTAGTCTAACGTTAGCCATATTCACTAGAAATACATTTTATAATTATAAGGTTTGTATTAAATCACTCATCTATTGATGACATATTATTTATTATAAACAATACATAACTTATGTAACACTATTCTTATGTTCCTCTAATTTGGGGACAAATGGAAAGACAGACAGTAGTGATAAATGGGTTATGCAACTAAAAATGAATTTATTTGTTAATAGACTTTATTTTAGAAAAATAGTGTTTTAAGTATATTCCGATATCTTCAGACAAATCTTTTCTAAATATTAAGAATTATATCATATAATTTATATGTATTAAGAAAAACAAAATCTTTTTATAATTATCCTTTTATAAAGAAATATTTGCCTAGATGAGAAAATTAATTTTTAACCTAAACATCCCTATATAAAGAGTTTCTCTAATTGTTTTGGGAAGAAAATTCTTTGCACTGGGAAGTGGTTTACATAATTATTGTATGGGCCAATCCCTATTATTTTTGATCAAGTCATTATTTATAATATAACATGATGATTTAATACGTGATTCATCACTCATTAGTTTAAATATTAATAATAAGTCATTAATTACTTAATTAAGTTTTGTGTTTATAATAATTTTTTAGTGAGAATACGATTTTGTGTTCCCGATTCCGTTTATGACAGTTGTGTTCGGATGTCGGATAACGTAAGTCCTAAAAACTTTTTATCGATTCATCGTTTGTTTTGTCAAAAAACAATCGAAAATAAAATATGTGGAAATTTTTGAGAAAATTTAAAAAACGCCTTAAGAGTTAACAGGAGTTTTAGTGATAAACATAATAAAAATAAATATATTGCAAAACAATAGTCACGTTTATATTACAATTAAGCAAGTATTGCTTAACACTAGAGATAAACAGCAATTTTTTAAAATAAATTAATGTAGAATATGATTAAATTATTTTGAAACCTCCCTGAATAGGTACCTGGCACATTCTCATGCATCAATGCTAGGGATAAGTGAGTGGATCTAATATATCATTATTTAAGACATTTATTTAATTCATATTTTTTTATTAGATTTGATTGTATGAGACTTTTGGATAGGGATGAGGCAGATATAATCAACCTTGATCCTGAAGATATATATCTCGCGGGAAGATTATATGGGTTGGAACCATTCATCGTTGAAGAAGTTAATGGAAGTGAGTCTTATTCGAGTTTAAGAAACAATTATTTTAAAATATTTCAAAAGCGTTAAATTTGAGAATACTTTAAATTAAAATGAATAAAATGAATGACTCAAATGAGTAAATGAAGGGGAGAGTGATTACAGTCATAAGATATTACCCGATAATACTGGAGCTGTCATTTATCTTATTCTTAAAAAGAATAGTTAGTGAAAAGATATTCCTGTTTTTGGAAAGTTTCCATTAAAAGAGATCTTAAATCAGTTATTTATTTCAAAGAATGTTATCGATTACAATCTATTATCTGTTGTGACATTTGATGACTATCGAGGTCAACTTTTAATAAATATTCCCAAGTTAAAATGTGTTAACTTTTAAGAAAACAAAGAATGTTCTTGAAATTTATAAAATGACTTTTCAAATGATAAAACTTTGGTTTCCATTAATTTGTGTCAACAAAATTATTTTGAATGACTTAAGTCTCATATAACTCATTAATAACAGAATTATTAATTATTGAGTCTTCACTTAAATCCATAAAATCCTTAATTTTAATTTCTTATTCATATAGATATTTATAAGCACAGGGCAGGTGTACTAGTACATCGCAACATTAATATAAATTCAATAAATGATCTGAAGAAAAAGAAGGCCTGTTTAGGACCTTATAATTCAGATTCCGGTTGGAATATACCGATTGGTCTCCTTTTGGCCACCGATACACTCGTTCCTGACTGTAGGGGTGAAATACATTCTGTCGCACAATTTTTCAGTTCGAGCTGTGCAGCCGGTAAATGGTCTAATGACACTTACCTCGATCAGGAGCTCAGTAAGTTATTTCATGAAATTTATATAAAATAGAAAAACAAATATTCAAATATAGTTAAAACAAAGTTAGCCATTTGTTAACTGAAAGTCAAAAGCCTAACCTTGACTAACCCTTGACTAACCCTAAGTTTAAATTGAACCATGGTATGATAGTGGCTTTTGAACAAACATAAATTGCATTGATATTAGAGAAAGTTATCAGTAATTGAAATAAAATAAAAAATTAAATTTAGAATAAATTAATAACAAATAAATTAATAAATTGTTATCAGAGAGGCGTCACTCGAGTTTATGCAGTTTATGTAAAGATCCAGTGATGTGCTCTTCAGACGATCCGTACGCTGGCGAAGAAGGAGCCATAAAATGTCTGCTTGAAGGCCAGGGTCAGATCGCTTTCACTACTATAGAAAGTGCAGACAATTATTTCAAAACAAGACCTGAAGAAAAAGATAATTACCAGTTCTTATGTCTCGATGGTTCGCGTATGCCTATAACGAGGAGGGCGTGTGAGTGGGCGCGAAGACCTACCAATGCATTTGTTATACGCAAAGAAAGACGTGAGTTATTTAAAATCTGATCACATATTCTAAGTTATCACTGAATTCTTAATTTTTTAAAAGTTATTAAATATTAACTTTAAAAATGTTTGATAGATATTTAAGTAAATTAAAGTAAATTAAAGTAAAAAGGTAAATTACTTCAAAGGTAAAATATTTCAAAAGGAAAAATAGAACGTGACAAGATTCTAAATAAATAATTAGCAAGTTATTTTTCATAAATCCTCATATACTTTATCATTCATTTTTGAAAGTTAAGGCTTATTAATGCATTAATGAGTGAGTAATGACTCATTTCGATGATTTCGTTGATTCGTTTAACTAATAATGATTTTGAATATTGATTTGAAAGCGCGTCAAAAGGATTATTATTTACGATATTTGCAACAAATATTCTTTCGATTTTCACAAATACGTCCGCAATGGTTCACACAATCGTTTGTATCGTCAGACAATGTGACACAATTAGTAAATATGCCATTTAATATGCAACAATGGGATAAATATCTAGGTAAATCACTAGACACAAACAAAAACTAAATAAATTGAAAATTTTAATACTTTAATATAATTAATTTAAATAAATTGTGTTAAACCTACGAATAATATTTCAATATTTCAAATAAAAAGGGAATTATATTCCGTCCATTGAGAAACCACTGCCCGGTTGTGAGCGAAAGAATTTGACGTTTTGTTTGACCTCATCTAAAGAATTACAGAAATGTATGGATTTACAGAAAGTTTCGTTCGCCCGAAGAATTCGACCACAAATCAGATGCCATTCGGCCGACTCATGGAAAGCATGTGTCGAAGCATTGAATAATCGGAAGGCAGACCTCATGAGTTTAGAGCCGTCACACTTTTATCAAGCATCTAGGTAGTTTCATTAAAGATTGATCTGTAAAGATGTAGTTCTAAATTATATGAAATGATTGATAGATACGATTATTTACTTCCAATTGCGAGCGAATCGTCTAATAATCCCGAGTTTGCCGTCGCTGTAGTAAAGTCTAACTCAGGAATAATGAGTTTATCTGATTTGAAAGGAAAGCGTTCGTGTCATACAGGGTTTGGACACATTCCCGGATGGGTTGTTCCCACTGCTATCCTCGTCAAACAAGAAATTGTTGATTCGCACAATTGCAACAGAGCTCAAGAAATGGCAAACTTCTTTCGTGGTTCGTGTGTGCCAGGTGCTGCTGATGCCAGGATTAATTCAAATGGTAGTGGTGTTGAAAGCCTATGCTCTCAATGTATCGGAGATGTAAATGGGAGTCATATGTGTGAAATGTCTGAGGCAGAGCGCTTCAGTGGTGAAGAGGGAGCTTTCAGGTAATCAAATGGATTATGACTTTCAGAGATTATTGTTATTTGTTTCAGATGTTTAGTGGAAGGGAGGGGTGACGTCGCTTTCATTAGTCATAAGACAGCGCTTCGATTAACGGATGGAAAGAGTAATGTTTCGTTACAGTGGGCTAAAGACTTGCGATCCACTGATTTCAAGCTTTTATGTAAAAATCAAACCCAAAACCAAAACTCAATTAATCGAAATAACGACGATTTCAACGCAATATCGAATCCAAACAGTGTTCACAACAATCATCGCTTTAGAGACACAAATTTATTACCTTTGGATCAGTTCGAGAGATGTCATTTGGCTCGCATTCCATCACCAATTGTGGCCACTTCTTCGGTGACACCGGAAGAGCTTAGATTTGAAGTCTTACAATTAGTGACAGCTTTAAGCGACACATTTACTGATGTCGTCCCACAAAGTTTCCAATTATTTGGAGTCTATCGAAACGAATCTAATTTACTCTTTAATGACAACACAAATAAAATTTTATCATTTCCTATGGAAACCACTTATGCCGAGGCTTTGGGCAACTTTTTACCGGTGCTCGAAGAAAATGATCAGTTATTTTGTGCCAATTTTGGACTTTCATTGAAAAGTTCTTTCCAAACATTTTTCACAATTTTTGTCGATTTATTTGTCATTCAATTTATTTTTAAATTCTTTTCGTAAATATTTTATTCATTATTTCATTCGAAACACAACTTTGTATTAAGTAATGCTTTTATAATTGAATGAAATTTACTTTTTTTAATGTAAATAAAATAATTTAAATAAAAAAAATTAATAAAATGTTAATAAAAAGAACAGAAGAAAGAGTTATAATAATCATTAATATAAGTATAAGTATAAGTATCATAAGTACCAAGAAGTAAACATAATTTATTAATCAAAATAATTAAGCAAATATTCAATTATATAATAAACAATATTTTTCAAAAGTATATCACTGGCAATAAGGGGTTTATTAATGTCACTCAAAACATATTAATATTATTGAATTTTTTTTAACTCTTAAAAACTTAATTAAATTACTAAGATATTAAACAAGGTTACATATAAAAACTTAGAAAAAACAAAGACCACAACTTGTAGACAATAAACTTATTGTATTTTTGCGGAGACATTCGACAATTAACTAATTGTCTTCTTCAGCGCTTTAGAACTCAAAATGAGTCTTAAGCTGTAGAGGCCATGCATTCAAAGAGTGAGAGCTATATCGCAACAAGAATTGTTGAATATAATAAACATTTCAAAAACAGAAATAAATAATAAATAATTAAAATATAGACTTTAAACTTGTAATTTTAAACCACTGAATCACCAATTGATCCCTACTCTGCGAATGCCTCTACAGTTTAAGACTCATTTTGAGTTCTAAAGCGCTGAAGAAGACAATTAGTTAATTGTCGAAATTCTCCGCAAAAATACAATAAGTTTATTGTCTACAAGTTGTGGTCTTCGTGAAAGCTAAGTTTTTTCTAAGTATTCATATGTTACCTTGTTTAATTTATTCTAAACCAACAACAACTAAAGTTTGATTAATTTACTAAATAGGAAAGGAAATCAATATATTAAGATGTGTTATTCATGTTTGGGTAAAGGACAACAGAATATCAGTGGATATTAGGGAGGGGTATTTTGTAAATTAGTAAATTTGTTTAATACAGTCGATTGCGATTCTATTTCCAAATAATGCATATATTATACATTTTCATTCAAAACTATTTCAAATAATTCAAAATTATTTCACATTCATTCAAATGAATTTATTTTATAGCCAATCATTATAACTCCTGAGGTCAAAATCTGGAGAACTTTTGGTCCGACATAAAAGTTGTCAATTAGTAATTTGTTCCTTTCGATGAGTAGAACATTTCATAAGCAGTATTACAGCATTGATTATTTATGGTTTAGCCGCTACACTTGTGAGAACAATATTTCAAATATATATTGGTTATGGATTGAATTAATTCGAATGAATTCAATCATTCAAATGAATTGTGAAATAATTTTGAATTATTTGAAATAGTTTTGAATGAAAATGTATAATATATGAATTATTTGGAAATAGAATCGCAATCGACTGTAAACACAATTACTCATTTGAGTAAGCTCTTTTCACTTTGATATCAATATATATAGTTAAATATAGTAACATATTTTATCAATAATAAAGAAAATCTAAATATTTTTAACAAAAAAATATAATTCTGGAAAATTAAACAAAAATTAAAGAAAAAAAGGAATATTTAAAATCAAAAATTTGATGATTTTATAATTTTTATTAATTTTTTTATCTATTCTAAAATTACAACTTTTCATTCATTTAATGATTAAATTTTAATCTTAATTTTTTCAATGTTTCCATAATTTTTTTTATTTTTCACATTTTTTCTTGTTTCCTACCTTTTTCTTTAAGGGATATCTGACTTTTCTTCTCAGAGGGTGAATATAAATTTGAAATGAGCTTTGGATTTGAAAATATATGAAATTTATTCTTAAAATAATTTTAACTACACTCAAGATTAGTTATATTTTAGTAGAATATGAATCAAACATAACAAGCTAATATTCAATATAGAGTTTTGCAAAATTAAATAGAGTTTTCTGAGACATGATTTAAAAAAACAAACAAAATGAGAGAAAAATCTTTTTTCATTAGAATTCACTAATAATTTGATGGATCACTAATTTATGATAAAAACTGTTTTTGTGAAAAGTAATAAATGATATTAATTATTATGCTCAAGGTATATTCACAATGGTATGTCCATGGTATTTCTTGGTATTACAATAATCTTTGGTAAATTGATAAAAAAGAAAATTATTATTAATTATATCGATTCAAACATTTTAATTGGAATTTAATGATAGATGTAATCAATTTTATAGTACAAGTCTATAATGCAGTGACATTGAACCTGGCTAAATTATATACAAATAGATTTGTTAAATAAACCGGTGCTATAATTAAGATAATTACAAACAAAACTCGTTTCTTCTGAAGTTTTAAATACTTTTTCTTTGCTTTCAATTTCTATTTTAGAAAATTTTTAAGAAAAATAAGTTTTCGTTTAAAATAAAAGTTTTTAAGTTTTTTTAAGTTTAAAATCATAGGAATTCATATGAATGAAACAATGAATGATTGTTTCATTGTTTTATCAAATGATAAAATGAAATGTAGTCAATATTAAAAAACTTTAATACAACTAATATAGCTAGTACAATTAATAGTACAACTATTAGTACAACTTTATTACTATTGTGAAATAATACAAGGTTATTTTTTAATTAAATTCAATTAAATTCTTGTCAACTGAGATGAACGATATATCACAGGATTATCTGTTGTTAAACTTGTGTCCGAAACAAGTTTGAGAGACAAACTCAGAGTAAAATTTCCTGGTTTGAAGTTCAGGTTTAAAGTTCGATAAACATATTTTCAAATTCAGAGTTGAAAAAAAGGGTCGCATAATATCTGTTTTCTTCAGTTCTTTTATTAAAACAATCAAAAGTAAATGTATTGAGAAAAATGAAAGTTTTATTGTTTATATATTTTAGTTTAAATATTATAAATACTTTAGCATCAATTGAAAAGAAAATCTGTTTAACCCCAACCTGTGTTTTGGAGGGTAAGTGATATAAGTATCAAATCTTAAGTTTATTTAAATTTTGAATTTTAGCCGCAAAGTTGTTAAACACAATTGATGAAAGTATCTCTCCTTGTGATGACTTCTATCAATTTTCGTGTGGAAAATGGATTCAAAACAAACAATTGCCGGAACACAAGTCTATTACACACCGATTCAGTGAATTGCAGGATGAACTCAATGAAAAAATTAAAGGTTTTATTTATAACACCTTTTAATGGTTTAATATTTTTAGTACTTTTATACTTTAATTAGATTTAATTTTGAAGACAAACATTGAAAGCGATTCAAATTCACCCGATTTTGTCAAAAATGCCAAAAAATATTACGAGAGTTGTGTTAATACAAGTGAGTAGTTTTAAGACAAAATATTAAAAGTTAGTCACAATTTTATTACAATAATTAATATTATATTTATATATAATATTAGATTATTAATTAATTAATATTAATATTAAAGGCCGTTTACAAGAATTGGGTGATAAACCATTACGAGAAGTGATCTCAAAAATGGGTGGTTTTCCTCTAATACTTCAAAACCTATGGAATCACAGGGAATGGACTGATGTTTATCTAATGTTGAGTAAACTTGGATTAACTTCTTCTGTATTTTTCTCGCTTTCAATTTCACCCGATTTTGTCAATAATACGCGACGTATTCTTTCGGTAATTACTAATTATTTATCCATTATTGTTGAGTTGACTCTCAGGAGAATTAATATTTCGGAATTAATCTTCTCGAAAGAGAATTTCCAATTAGAGTAGCCAGGTCTTTTCCTTTGAAATTATTACTAAATGGTAGTTAAAAGTAAGTTATTTTTAAAAATAAGATATAATTTTTTAATAAATAAAATAAAACCTTTTGATATCATAGGAATTGATTTTATCAAATCATTTAAAATAAATATAATAGAATTAAAAATTTATTTAAATAAAATAGTGGAGTCTACTAACAATCTCGAGCGAAAAATCTCTTCAAGACTCGATACCCATCACTACCCATCACTAATTTTACTATAAAAATTAAAAATTGTTAAATTGTCAGATCGACCAAGGATCTTATGGCATTGGAGGAAGAGATTCTGTTCTTAAACCTGAAAATGACTCTTCAGTTAAGGCATATAAGAATCTTATGATGAAGTCATCCATCAAATTAGGAGCCAAACCCGATATCATCGACCAATTTGTTAAAGAGATATTCGATTTTGAAATGTTGCTTGCTAATGTACGACAATCTATTATGATTTTTGGATTAAACATATTTTATTGACAGAATTCAATGGCAAAAGAATTTAGACGTAATATAACTGCAATTTATAACAAAATATCGATTAAGAAATTACATGAATTGGCCCCAAAAGTGAGAACTACTCAATAATAAGTTTTATTTAATTAAATTATTATTGAATTAATTAAACCACAGATAAATTGGTTACGAATTATTAGAAACGATATAATGGAAACCATAAAAGAAGATGAAGAGATCGTAGTTTTTGACATTCAATACATTAAATTTCTAAATGAAGTTTTGCCAAAATATAGCGATCGGTAATACTATTAATATAATTAAGAAAAGAATTTTATTAAAAACAATATTTTTCTTTAAATGATTAGTTTTTTAGTCAATTATATAATATGGAGAGTCATTGAATCAGAAATGTCTGGTCTTAACGAGGAATGGTATCAATTGAAAGAGGAGTTTGATTTTGTGGTTTATGGCACCAAAAGCCGAACCCCCAGATGGGAGATGTGTATCAAAAACACAAAAGCTTCTTTGAGCATGGCACTTTCACACCTATATATTAAGAACTTTTTTAGAGATGAGGATAAAGAAAAGGTAAGAAAGGGTAGGAAAGGGTCAAAATTGTTAATAAATATGAAAATATATTTAAATTTATTATTAGGCCTCACAAATGTTCACAAATATTGTTAAAGAGTTTAAAATGAGTTTAGAGACCAATAAATGGATGGCAGACGAAACTCGTGCTGAAGCTCTCAGAAAAATCGATGCAATGAAACTTCTTGTGGGTTATCCCAATCAACTCATCGATGAATCCAAAGTCAGCCGATATTATAAAACTGTAAGACTTAAGAATCAATTAATGAACAGTAAATCAATTATTTTATATTATATTTGAATTTCACTCAACTATAGCTTATAATTGACTCTAAAGACTATTTTGGGAATAATGTAAGACTCGCCAAATGGTATACAGAGATTGCGGTCAATAAATTGAAAGAACCCGTCAATCCTTTGGAGTAAAAATGAGTTTTATTTGAGTAAATTTATGACAAATATTTTGATAAATAGTTGGCGGGACTTAAGTTCTGTGGCGGTGGTTAACGCTTACTATCATATGCTTAAGAATCTGGTAGTAATGCCCGCGGGAATACTTCAGGGCGTCTTTTTCAACAAAAACAGACCCGAGTATTATATAACATTATATACTTTTATATACAAAATAATAATCAAATGAAAAATTTATGGAATTTTCATTATTTTAAAAGTTATTTAAATTATGGTTCAATTGGTTACGTCGCTGGACATGAAATAATCCATGGCTTCGATGACGGCGGACGACAATATGACTCAAATGGAAACTTAAGAAATTGGTGGGACAATAAGACAGACCATTTATATAAAGAAAAGACAAAATGCATTATAGAAATATATAGCAATTATTCAATCGGAGAAATCGGACAAAATTTGAATGGAATCAATACTCAGGGAGAAAATATCGCAGATAATGGAGGAGTTATTCAATCATTTAGGGCTTATCTAAAGTTTGTTGAACAAAATGGACCCGAACCTACTCTTCCGGCATTAAATATGACGTCCGAACAACTATTTTGGATAAGTTCTGCCGTTCAATACTGTTCTAAAGCTACAAATGAATATCTAAAACTACAAATTATGACAGATAGGCACAGCCCCAGTAGACAAAGGTATTCATTTATAATAAGTGTTAACATTTAATATAATGGAATTGTAATTATTTAGAGTGAATGGAGTGGTCGCCAATTCTATAGAATTTGCAAAAGTATTCAACTGTCCGTTGGGTTCGAAAATGAATCCGATTAAGAAATGTACGATTTGGTGATATAAATAGTTACAGAAAGTTACCACTAATTTTAAGTATACCAACAATTTTAAATAACCAATTATTTTAAATTAAGCTTAAAAAATAAAACCAAATTTTAAAAACTAATGTTAAAATAAAAACTAATTATATGTACAAGTTTAAGTGTAAATCATTCAAAAACTATTACAAAATTTATATTTTTGGTTAAAAAAAGTTTTTTAAAATAACCAGATCATAAGCAAGGTTAACTCAATGAATACTATTTTTTAGAAGTTTATTTCCCAAATAAATAACAATTGATTCAATGATCACTTGAATACAAATGAACACAACTGCGTTTAAAGAGGTGTACATTAATTAATAAAACGAATCTAGCAGATTTCTGTTATTAGTAGAAATAAATTTCTTGAGTCCAGGAATTCTCTTTAATAGAAGCCCAGTGATAGACAAAGTTAAGCGCTCAGGCTATGCTCTTGGAAGTATAAATATTGGCTGATGTCTAGGCCTATGGTTAGCACTCGTTGTGCAATGCTGTGACACTTGAGGTGGGGCCTCTTCAGTGGCCGAACATTCGCTCAAACATTAAAATAAAATTGAAAACTATTACACAATAAGTAAAACAAATAAACTTTAAAAATAAAAATAACTTTAAAATGATATCAACGAATGTCCGGAGGATAGGCCAGGACTGGCTCAGACTAACAGTCCCGACAGTCGCGTGGCTTAAGGGACATACTTTTCTTAAGACAGCTTAAAATGAGTTCAAAGGCTTAAACTAACGCCGAACACTTCATCAAATGATTATAATTATTAAGTGTGAGCCCAGAGCCTCATATCCGACAAATAGTACTCAATAATTAGGAGAAAACTTTTCTGCTAAAAACTGAAATAAGGACTGACTTTATTATAACAATCAACTTGACTTAACAACTCTGGTGTTTGAGTCAAATAACATACAATGTTTGTAGAAACCCTTTTCAATGGTGTTTTTTACTGTGAAATCTTTTTTAACTGAAATTTTAAAATTTATTTAAATATACAACTATGAAAATTTGCAGCACTAAAGTTAAATTAAAATTATTTTATTACCTAGTTTATTTTTCCTATATATCAATGATGTCTATACCTCAAAATCTAAGTAAGTTATTTGAAATATTTTTATATATTTCTATAGAAAATAAAAGAGTTGTGTATTTTTGTTTTTCACAATTCTTTCTTCATTAGACAAAACTAGATGACAAATTAAAAAAAATCGAAAATTTTAATTGATCTAATTCAATCAATTCTTAACCAATATTGACAGAAAAAGATGAATTAAATTTGAAAATATATAAAGTATTTATTAGCCAGGTTAAGTTTAGATATCTTCTATGATTCTTATGTAATTAACGATAAACAAATTTGCCTTATAAATAAATATTATCAAAAAGTCCTATTAAAGTCGATATTACTTTTATACCTTTTATATTACCTTAGATATTTACATTATAGTCAAGATATTCAAGATAGTCAATATTTTCAATATTTACAAGATATACAAGGTATTAAAAATATAAAATATATTTAAGATAAAAAAGATATTCAATATTTACAATTTTTAAAATATTCACAATATTTACAATATATTGAGTCATACCTATGACTTACTATCAATGAATACTCAACTATTCGTCTAAACTATTTGTCTGAACCATTCGTCTCATTTATTCGTGAACTTAAAACCCGGTCGAATTAGTCTCAACTATTGTAATGCAATTAAATCTATGTTTCCCTTTCCTTATAAACACATATTCAGTCGAATACACAATCGGTCTGTGTTCAGGACAGAGAGCCGACAGTCAGGCCTCACATAAAACCTTAACTTTTGTACAACTCTTTTGTTAAACATTTTGTTTTTGATTAAATTCAAATAAAAGTCGTTTTAAACTAAAGTGTTGTCCACTTTGTGGTGCGTCAAATACAAGGCACGCCACAATATATTGAATTGTTGTCATCGATTTGTTTCCGTTAAGTTTTATATCAATTAATAAATAGATTTGAAATTATTTAAAGAATAGTTAATAACAAAAAGGAGTCAAATTATGTCATCAAAAAAATGTTGTCTAAGATTTTGTTGTTATATTCAGTGGAGGTCAAAAGCAGAGACTAAAAGAGTGAAAAGAAATCGAATTATGGATGACTACAGTCTTATGGAAGTCATGGAATACAATTTTGTAGATCTGTTTCGTTGGCTCTCAGTCTCCAAACAATTTTTTGAATGTATTCACAGAATATTAAGAGTAAAGACATATTTCAGTATACGTCCTAAAAATGGGGTAAACTTTGCTATTAGTGAATCACAAATGAATGATATTTGCAAAGAGTTGTATAGAATTATATCAAAGATTGCAAACAAATGTCAAAGAATTCAAGTTTTTGTGCTAAAAGATTGTTATTTAGTCGACCATTACTTTAAAACCATTGGAAATGATTTTAAAGTCTTGAAAACTTTAGAATTAAACGATTGTTATATATCTGAACAACAATTGGTAAACATTTGTGAAATTGTGAAGACTTTCAACACAAGAGTTATCGCTTTAAAAATAACAGATCTATTGTTTATCGAAGAATTGGTTGAAAACATTGATATTAAAATCATATCATTTGTTTATTCATTTAAATTCGCAAAAGATTTTTATTTAAATTTTAGTAAAAACTTAATAAACATATGGCCTTTGACTGCAATAACACAATTCATACAACAATTGCCATCAGATGTCAAAGGAGTCACTATTGATATCGACAAAGACTTGATATATCTGTTGGCTTTCAAAAATAAATTCTATTAAATCTTAAAACCATTTATATTCTCGGGTTTTATATCAGTAAAGAAGACTTACAGACAGTTATTAGAGAAACAAATTTAGGAAAAATAGGATTCAGTTGTAAAGAATTGATGGCAGACTTATTGTCAGAATTGGCTCAAAAACAAAAATATCTTAAAATCTTAGGAATTGTTTTAAATTTATCAGATTTTATCGGTTATATTAGAAACAATACTTCAAACATATTTAAAAGCGTCACAACATTAACATTGAGTGGAAATAATATAAATTATATTCAATACAAACAATTTCTTCGACTCTTTCCTCGATTGAAGACATTTAATAGTAGTCAATCAATTTGTTTGCAAAACATATTTGTCTGTGATTTGTGTCAAAACTATTGTTTCGATTCAATGCCATCAATACCAACATTAGAACATTTGTTTATTCCTTTATGGAGTGTTGGAAATGGTTTTGGAAATAGTTTACATCACTTTCCAAAACTCAATTACTTACAAATTAGAGAATTTCGACTCAATGTTAGCCCTAAAGAAAGCGAAAACTGTTTCAAAAAATGTGTTGAATATATAATCGGATTCTGTAATGAAAATCCACGAAAAGTATTTGATTTGGAATTAGTATCAAAGAATTCAATCAAATTATACGAAGAACTGAATATTCCCTCAAATCTGAAAATATATTTTGAAATTTTAAAATAATTTTTGAAAATATGTTTTATATTAATATTAAGTGATTTGTTTGGTATTCAAAATAATTACAAAAGATTTATATTTATTGTTTTACTACTCTTTATATTGAAATCTTAGTATTAATTTTGAAAATCATTATTTTAGAACTAGTTTCAGTAGAATAATAATAATTATTATAAAATTACCCAGTATGATTTATAAGAATAAAATACAGAAACATTTCAAATAAAATATTGTTAAAAGAAACTGAAAAATGATTGAATGAAAAATAAAACGAAATGAGTGCAAAGTTTCCAGAATTGATCAGAATTTGATTAATTCCTTAGATTTGAAAAAATCTAAATTAGAATAAAAAATAAAATAATATTATAGAAAATATAATCTATTGATTTAAGATTTAATTTAAAACTCATTACTTATTTAAAAACGTTTTGTTAATTTCATAATAAATTCTATTTTAATAAATAATATATTTTATAATAAATTAGATTTTAATTTCAATAGAATTTTCAGTGAAATTAAATATCAGAACAAAAATTACAAATTAGTTAACATTTAGTTTTAATAATTTGATCTGATGAATGACCATGCTCTTCTATTGATTGTGTGATCCAATCCATACGAAGTGAGACATTTTCATAGTAAACGGGATTTGATTTCCAACACTTATTGAATAATCCAACGGGTAATACACCTGATATGAATGACGCGATTCCGAACTGATATACCCTTTCGTTCACCTCTCGATATGCCCTTACTTTTTGAAAAGCGGGTCCTCCAGAATCGCCCTTAAATTTGGAATAAGTTTAGTGTTTACTCTCATAAAACATATAAAAAGAGTCGATACCCGACAAATAGTGGATGTATTGGCTCTCAAACAAAGTCTCGAATTTAATGGTCTAAAGCGAAGACCGATATTACGAAAAGTGTCGAATACCTGACAATACTCTTCGCTATAGAGTGTGGTCACAGTCTTAAAGAGATGACGAGTTCCGGTCTCTTCTTGAAATGAATATGTTTCAGATATGACGCCCCAACCGGTGACTGTAATGTCTCTACTCTTGAGTTTTATCCCATTAATTGGTAAACAAATGGGCGAAACATTGTTTGTATCAAAGGTTATGTCAGTACTGGTTTTGAGAAGTGCGATATCACCGGTCGAACGAAAACAACCACTGACTATCATTTTGTCCACTTCATACTTCTTAGCTTGGTCATCTTCTTTGTCAACACTTCCGACCACAATATTCAAATCATTGATATCTAATGGATCCGATTTCTGAATCCATTTTCTTAAACAATGTGCGGCAGTCAATACCCATTTCTCTTTAATAATAGTACCGCCACAGAAGTGATACCATTTATCTTCTTTTAGTCTTTGAAGGGAAGCCATGAATGGAAACTCTCCCTTTTGAGCCATTTCTCCGCCAACAATAAACTGGTTGGAAGTGATTCCACACATCTTATGGTTTTGAAAACCGGCGCTCATTTCCATTACTTTAAATACTATTAAGAAATTAATTACTATTTTCTAAAATAAAATGTTTTACCGAAGACTAAAACTATTCCTATAGTAAGACATCGATTGAAAGAATTCATTTTATGAGATAAAAGAATAACTGTTTTATAAATTAAACGTTTATTCAATGATTTTTAAAAATTTTCGTATTATAAATAACGGAAATTATTTCCAAATATTTGATTTAATAATAAAAACGTTTAAATTTTTTAAACACAAAATGAATTAATGGGAATCTGGAAAAATAATCGTCTGATATCGATATTTTTCAGGTGTATTTTGTTTCAAATCAATTTTTATATAACCATGTTGGTCTCTTGTAGCGTCATTATAAGCTTCTATAAGAAATTTAGGATTTTTTCTATAGACTTGATTTGCTAAAGTCATAATCTGTCCTTGGTCTCTTGGATTTTTCATTAAAACCATATAATGACAGTTAAGACTAACTGATCTCATCTGTTTTCCTTGATGAAACATGTTTTGAGTAATAAAAATAACACTTAATTTTCAATGATGACTTCTTTTTGTAAATAAATTTGTCAAACTTTTATCATTTGCTCATATGTTTAGATAAAGTTCTCTTCTCAGAGATAAAAGACGTTGTACGCAAATACGTTCCTTTGGGTTTTCCATCAGACAAGCCAAAGTTAGAGACTTATAGTAGTCAAAATTTCAAACGGTTTGAGAATTTGAATTACGGTGATTGCGGCCCATCGTCAATTTAATTAATTTGTTCAGAACTGATAAATATCAAGTTGTCATTCGTTTGATGATTGTGTCCTCGCTTCTTGAGTTTAAAATGAAAGATAGAGTAAAGGTAGTTAATAATTTTAAACTTGAGCCAAAGATGAGATCTTGCATAGGCTTTGTTATTGAGGAGGATTTGAAACTTTTGGCAAGGCCCTTAATTTTTCAGTTTTTAAAATTTTCGATAAGTGTGCCTATGAGTTTAAAACTAAAACGGTGAAGAATGTGTTTTTAAGATGGATTAAACAAGGAAAGGGTCCAAAAAACTAATATCTTTATCCCCTTATACCTTATTAAACTAAAGCGATAGATTTAGAGAATAGGATAAACCAACCTCTGTAGGAAAAAAATATAGGGGTACACAAGGCATCCCTTCTCGTGGCGAACCCTGTTTCAAATAAATGCCTTAATTTCTTAAAATTTGCATATACTTTTTGAATTCTTATATTTAGCTTTCTCATTCTTTGCTCATTTAGAGTCTATTTAAAGGTTAACAAAATGAGTCTAATATAAAGAGTCCGGTTTTGCGTTTTTATATAAATTAGGTTAAAATTCACTCATTTTTGACTAAGATCTTATATTTTGCATAATATATCTTTTGAAGTCTTATATGTAGCTTTCTCATTCTTTGCTCATTTAGAGTCTATTTAAATGTTAACAAAATGAGACTAATATAAATCACAGGTTTTGCGTTTTTATAAAAAATAAGTTAAAGTACACTAAATTTCGCCTAAAGTCTTATAATTAACCTAATATTTCTTTCGAAGTTATCTATGTAGCTCTCTCTAATTAAGCTTAATTAAAGCTTATAATATAAGCAATAATATAAACATAATATAAATAAGGAGGGATATTGCATTTTGTCACAATATAACTTTGAAACCTGCATTAAAATAATGAATATTTTATGAAAATTTCTATATTTGAAACGTTTAATGAATTTCTCTCTAAATAAGCATAGTTTTCTAAAATATTATCTATTAAACAAACAAAATATCTACTCAAAATATCATTTCCTTTATTTATAAGTAAATAATTAAAATAATTGTTTCAAAATTATTTATTTTATAACAAATTAAAATTCATTTTTCAATATATTTTCTAAATTTCAATTTGTATAATTAAATATATAAAAAAGATAATTTATAATTAAAGATAAAACCTTACGAAACCAAAGGAAAGGGTGTGAATTTTCGATTAAGTAAAATAAATCTTCTCTGAAACGGCTCTTTATTTTTTTGTTGAAATTTGTGGCGAATACCTCGTGATCTTTTGTAGAACGGAATTGCAATTGTTCAACATTTTCGCAATTTTGCTCATCAGGTACTCTTCTTCTGTATTTCAATTAAATGTCTAACATCATTGAAGTCCAATTGGTCTTTTATGCCTGAAGTTATATTTATGTATTTGATTTTAGTCACGAATTTTAAGCTTTTGTCAGCTTTTCGAACCATATATGCATAGTTCTTGGGACCACCGCTAGCAAACTGTTCAATATTAGCGTCTTTACCGTAGTTTATTTCCATCTCATCGGTCATGTCTCCGAGGAAGTCATCAATAAATGGTAAATACCAGTTTTTAATAGGATTGTGACGAAAGATATTCATGCAAATAATTATTAAAATATCAATTTTTAGTTTATCATCAATCATTATAATTTAAACTAGGAACAAATTAATTTTTATTTTTTCAAAAATTCTAACTATTCAGGATTATTTTATTGAAACCCGCTTAAAAATCCATTGGTTCATTCAAGAATTATTGAGGATTAAGTGACTTTACATAGTTATGTCTTCGACTAAATATTTGTATTAAGGTATATTTTGATGGAAAAATTAATAAACGTTTATATATTTTTATGATCATAATAACGAAAGTAAAATATTGTGATGGTCAATTTGTCGCAATGGCTAAATTTTTGGCCACCCCTTCAAAAAATATTTTTGACAATATCCTTAATATAAAATATGAATTCGATAGAGAATTTTACGCTGAATTTGAAAATTCATATATTCTTTGTCAAATTTTGTTTATTGTTTTTGATCGACAAATAAATTATATTTTTAGAACATAAATGTAAATAATTTAAATGACTTTAACTTTGTCAAAATTATAATGAAATATTCTAAATCAGCGTTAAATTCTCTTTCGAATTCATATATCAAATTAATGATTTTGCAAAAATATTTTTTAAAGGTGTGGCCATAAATGTAGCCATGGCGAAAAATTGACCATCACAATATTTTTCCTTTATTATGATGATTTTGGAAATGTATAAATATTTATTATTATGTCCAGTAAAATATGTCTAAATAAAAAAATATTCATAAAATTATTAGGTTTTTTGAAAAAATAATTTTTATAATATCTTAATGCAAATTTTTTCAAAATTATTTTTTATTAAATTGTAATTATCCTAGATTATTTTTTTGAAAACAGCTCAAAATTATAATCATCCATTCAAAAGTTGTTAAGGTTCAAACAACGGTCGATAATTATTTTCTCAACTGCATATAAGTTACCTTGGAAAGATAATGGTACCAATTTAATAGAATTTTTAATTATAATTATTTTCCCGGTATTTCATATACAATAAAATCCGAGTTATCACGATTGTCTCGAATCTCGAATAAAGCAATTTATAATTTATTAGAGTGACCACAACTTTTTTGCAAGAAATCTAGTTATAATCTAGATCAAATCAATTTCTTATCAAATACATCAATTATTAAAAGTTAAATTCAAGTAAAAGTTAAAATCAAATTTTATATACAAATTGGTAATTGTTGATTATTAGTTTAGAACAATTGTAATTTTAAATTTTGCTTCAAATCTAAACTCAACTCAAACCCAAAACTAAACATAATTTTAAACCTTTGTTTTAAGAGATGACTTTTACTTATTAAATATTTTTCATTTCTTCAAATGTATAGATTTCAAAAAATGTTTCTCAAATAAAATCATTTTTCAAAATTCAGTAATCTTTCATACCTTGATTACTAATAAAAAGGACTCTGTTAACTTATACCAAATTAAGTACAGCTGATCACTCTATTATTAATATAATATTAAATAAATTAATTATAAATTAAAATAATATTGAATTTCGAACAGACTATATTTAGAATAATAAATCATCTTGGTGAAAGTGGCACCAATTTAATTGAATAAAAATATATTCATATATAATATTCCTTTAAATAATGTTATTTCATAATCAGGGATGGCTAAAAGGTGATGTTCCGGGTACCCCTACAAGGCAAAATTTTCAAAATACCCCCCTACGATTTTGGGACCCTTAACATTAGCGTCTATTGACAAACAAAAGAACTGTTGGCATTTTTTGGTCTAGGGGGTATGTTGTCCAAAATACCTCCCTAAGACTAGATCATTTCACCATCCCTGATCATAATATATTTGGTTTAGCTTTATATATTTCATTCCAATTCAAATTATAAAATATAAACTTAAGCTAATATTTATAAAATTATCAGTTTGAAAAATTTACCCATGATTAATCTAAAAGTAAAAATGCCCCGATTGATATCTTTGATTCAATCTATTATTATACTATTCGTGGAATTAATTAAACTTTTCATTTGCAGTCTTTTATATGGAATTATTAAATCATTTGAATGTATTAAACAAATCATTACTAAAATCTTTTCAATTATGAAATGTTTTTTAGAAACTGTTATAAAATATATTTCTTATAAAAGTGTACTCATATTTGTTAAGATTATTTGTTTCTGTGGACTGACTTATACGGCATTTTTAGTGACTTTGGATTACTTTCAGTTTCCGTATGTCTTCAAACTTAAAGTCGAGAATAATATCAAAGGCTTTGAT
>JAQFZM010000412.1:0-34082 GCA_034695785.1 Galumna obvia
ATCCTTAAAAATCATTGATTTTATGACAAAATGCATTAATGATTAAAATTAAAATTCAAACCAATTACATATCAAATGATTTAATACTTAACTCTTATATAAGAAACGATTCATTAAATTAATAACATTTTATTAAAATGAATACAAAATTGAAATGAATTTAAGAGTTTTAAGAAAATTTGAATTTAAATAAAAAATAAAAGTCAATTAAATAATAGAAATATAATAACTAATACTTAAAGTAAATCTAATTAATTATCGATTAATACATAATAAAACCCAAATCAGACGATGGGTTCTCTGCAATCATTTTCTTGAATTCGATATTAATTTTACGAATTCTTCGACACTTATTAATGATTTTTGTTTCGATGTTTTGTCTAATCGTTTTGTTTTCAAGTCTATTGACTTTAATATCTATGACTTCGAGATCTAAGAGTCGACTTAATATATCTATCGTTTCGTCGTTCATATGATGTGATTCAATGAATGATTTAATTTTCAAAACTCTGAGTTTCGGCAGAAATACATCCAATTCTTTGAATCCATTGAAGTGAATGTAAGGGATCGACTCTTTTAATGTCAAGTGAGTCAAACCATCAAAACCATTGAATATTTTAAATTTTGTGTTTATGAATTCAAAAATACACATAAATTCAATTTTAAGTCGTTTTAAACCTTTAAATACTTTTAGTTGACTCAACGGTTCCGGCAAAACGTTTATAAAACACGAAATACTCTTCAGATTAGGGCAATTGTTTCCTATATTTTTAAGACAACTATTAAAAGAGTTCTCATTTAAACCAATGATTGAGTATATCTTAAAATGAGTCAAACCCTTAATTTTGGAAATAATATTCAAAGAATCAGTAATTTGTTGTGAATTCAATTTAAATGCGAAGACTTCGATATATTTAATATTTTTGTTGGTTTCGACTAAAGTCTGAAAAGTATTGATATCGTGGTCTTTAAAGATACTGATCCAAAGAGATCTTAAATCTTTGAGTCCAACCAAATCAGAGGTAAACGAAAAATAATTATTATTCCATTTAATTGTGAGTCGTTTTTCACAATTGATGTCATATTTAAGAAGTCCGTCGTCTAAATATACAGTTAAGGATTTTGAGTTTATTTTCGTAATTAATTTATTGAATAAAATCTTATCAGAAGCCAAATAAGTGTTGAATTCAATCAAATTATTGCAGTTTTTGTCAATCAATTCAATGATCTTCTCTGAGAGGAATGGACTGAGAGGTGTATATAACTTCTCGTGTGGGGACTCGGGATTACTTCCCTCATCTCTAATAAGAATACTCTTAATATTTTGACATTTCTTTAAAACCGATTCAAATGCTTTTAAATTGAAGCCATTTTCGTTGTAAAAGTAATCGTCTGAAGAATTGTTTTGATTAATCCATAGATTGTGTTGTCTATGAAATATATTTCTCTGGAAGTGTTTGGACACAGACTCGAGTCTGAGTTTGTCTTTTAATGTCAGATATTGAAGAATAACTTCACACAAATCATCACAAATCCGTTCTTCAAATGACTCTCTCTTTGGGAACTCACTTTTTAAACACATCTTTTTTGGTTTACTTAAAGACATAATGCTTTAAATGCTTTAAAATAATAATTATTTAAACTCTGAATAATAAAAATTTCTATAAATTAATGGATAATTTCAGGTATTCTTTTAAATATCTTAAGAAATTAACGAATTATTTCTGGAAATCACTAAAAATCGCTTAATTTCTAATGAAATATAATTCCGATTCAAACGAATAGTAAAACAATTGATTTAATTCTAAATGAGTGCAAATCGTATGTAAAAGAGTTGTAATTGTATTCACGTGAAGACTCGTTCACTAATTCTTATTCATATTTGTGTTAACCATTAATATCCACGAGCATAACAATTGTGTACAATTTTTGGGTAGAATTTTTAATTCAAAGTACAGTCTATGCTATTTATTGTTACAAATAAATTAGTAATTAATTCAATATTAAATATTTAATGAAAACATATATAAAGTGTATCTAAAGTAAAGATCATTAGATTTAAATTAATTTTTAAAATTATATGTTTAGTCCTTTTATATTACATGAATATTAAAAGTAACAAGATATCTGAAATGTTCCTAATTTATAAAATATTGAATTCTAAGTGTTTAACAAAACCTAAGAAATGCTTTAAATTTAAAATAAAGTTATGTTGAGCTCAGATTCAATCACTTAACATTAATTTTCAAAATTAAGACAATGAATGCTAATATTCGGAGAAGAATTACATAAAAAACTAAGAAAAGAATATTATATATGAATTTGTTTTCCTCGAATTCAAAGATAAGCAAAGAATATGAGGAAGTCTTGTTAGCGACTCCATTAGCCCAGTCCAAGGCTACCGTGAAATTACTTACTAATTCTGGTTCATAACCACCGAAACATTCAGTCATTTGTATTAAATGGTCTCCGAATTCATTTTTAATAGTTCTCCAATTGATTGGTCCGATTGGTTGACATCTGTCTAAACCATAGATAGTGACTACAAGTGCTTCAAATCCGCTCCGAAAATATGAAATATAACTCAAGGGTTGTAAGAATGCGGGCAATGTTTGCAGTCTTATGAGAAGTCCCGCAAATATAATAAACGGGACATTAACTAAAGCGCCCACAACTATAGTTGCCGTCAAATTTTCAGCGAAAAGGGCTGACACTACAAATCCCAAACCCTGACCCAACATCGCTAACAATATTAATATTGAGACAAATATAAACAACCTAGATGCTTCCATTTTTTGTTGAGTCAATAGATAAGAGCCGATACCATAAATAATTGGAAATATAAGAACTTCGGGTAAACCGGAGATGTTTTTGCCGATAAAGAATGAGCCCAAAGAATACCATCCGTTTAGGTATTCCTTTTTAAGAACCATTACTTGAAGTGGAAGAGAGACTAAAGAAGGAAATTGAGCCGAGAATACGACGAACATCATTGAGTAAAAAATGAACCCTAAATTGGGATAAACACTGAATTCTGCGTCCATAATATCAAAAATGCCCAAGGCCAACTGACGGAAATACTCTATTGAAGGAGGTTGAAGGCAGCCATCAAAAGGCCCTGTTGATTTCTTATGATTAAGGATAAATACGAGGACTAACATCGCTAATGAATTCCATAATTGAAGTGAATATAGTTTTGGATCTTTAAAATTGATGAGAAGACCTCTTTTGGTGAGGGGACAACTCTTTAATAGGTGTTCTCCAAAACCGTGTTTTTGTGTATTTTTGATTATTTGTGATATTTGTGTGAAGTCTTTTTGAATTTCATAATTATTATAGTATTGATTGTGGTCTTCAGCCAATTGTTGAATGACATCCAACCCATAGTCACCGCTCCCTATTTCCAGAGCAAAATCCGATGGATTACAGAATTGTGAGCACTGAAGACCAAACTGAGACATTTTATTGATTAAGTTAGAGGTCGAGCCCTCATAAATGCATTGACCTGTGCTCGACAATACATATAAATCATCAAAATATGAGAGGAGTCTGGCGTTTGGCTGATGTATAACCACTGCCACTAACATTGAAGTGTCGCTATTCTCAGACATTCTTTTAAGTAATTGAATGCACTGAAGGCTCGACACTGAGTCCAAACCACTCGTCGGTTCATCCAATAGAAGAATTGATGGCTTAAAAATCAGTTCTAAAGCAATGGAAAGCCTTCTTCTCTGACCACCACTACATTTGTCGACGGGAGTCGTCGAACACTTTTCCAAATGAAAATCATTTATAATTTTCTCGATTTCACACGAATTAAGATTTTTAGTGTTAGAGTTATGACATTTTCTCATTTGACAGCAATAGTAAATAGTCTCTTCCACTGTCAGGATATCCATTAATATGTCGTTTTGAGAGTAATAAGCAATCTTTATATTTCTTTTGTACCTAGAACATAACATTTTAATTAATTTATATTTAATACAATTTAAAACAATAAAGAAATCAGTTATTGTTCTAAAGACTTACCCCTTATTTTTAATGAAGACTTCACCAGAAAAGCCATGACTTCGTCGTCCGCCCAAACACTCAATAAGAGTGGTTTTTCCGGCGCCGTTTGGACCTAATATTGCGGTTAATTTTCCGCTAACCAGTTTACCATGTTGATTTTCAATAATCATTTTCTTTTTGTTGACAATTCTGTAGGGAATGTTACTAAACATTTTAATTGTCATTTCATTTGCTTTGAAGGAGAGATTCTTCCAAATCAGTTCAAATTCATTTTGTGAACACTCTTCTGCTTTGATTGAAATGTGATCCAAAGTTTTGGACACATTTTTAGTTATGATCACATTGTGGTTAATTTCCAGCATTGGCTGCACTTCAGTCTCCATTTCATTAAGATTTCCGTTTCTAAAGAGTGACACCATTTCTAAAAACTTATAATTATATAACTATTGGTTTATATAAAATATGAATTCACCGATTTTTCTAAAAAAATGTTTGATATTTTGAGGGATTTGTTTATCAGTTTTATTAGACATTCACTTATATATTGATTCGATTTTTAATGAATTCGACGAAAAAGTTTTAAAAGTTATAATTCGAGTGCGAAACCAGTTTTCACTAATTTTAAGTCATGTTATCCGAATAGAATCACTACTTTGTCTCAAACAAAATATGTGAACGAAAACAAGTCAAGGCTAGAGTTGGGTTGACTCATAAGTACTCGAAAGTAAAATTCCACTTTAAAGACGATTTAGAATTAATTGACTTCAATAAGTTCTAGATCATTTTTTCGAGTTCTTTTACACTGTTTCATCATTTATTAACATAATTAAAATAATTTGTTTTAGGTTATTTACTTAAATATAAAAATATTATTAAAATGAGCAAGTAACTCAAAGTAATAATTAAACTGATAGCATTTTTCAGTGATATTTATGCAGATATTTTTCCTTGTTCTTTTTATTACTTTATTTATTTGGTTTTTCCAATCATTTATACTAAAATTAAAATTCTTTTAAATTCTTTTTGTTTTCTTATTATATATTTGCTAGATTATTATATTTGCCAACTATGCGATAAAAGGTATTGGTCTTAATAATAATAAACTTGGTCAATTATGTAAACTTATTTAAAGGATTATTTTCTAAATCTCTTAAAACAATATAAATAAAAAGATTTGTTTTTCGACAAAATGTGATAAATCTTTTGTAAAAAGGGATATAAATCACATAATATTTTAATTTTAATGAAATGTATAAATGAATAAATTTTTAAACGAAATGGTATTCAATGTATTGGTATTCAGTCAAATGATTTGACACTTTTTTAAATAATTAGTTTAACTATAATTATTAGTCAAATAATTTCTTCAATTATTTTCTTATTTGAATTGATTTTTGAATTTATTCTTAGATTTCAAATACGTTTTGAAAGAATTAATTATTACTAAAATAGACAATAAAAGAGGAAAAGTCTCTGAATTACTATTACTTTTAGAACCAATAAATTAATTGCTTAAAACTTAACTAGAATTGAGTGAAAGCATCAGAACACAAATTTTCCTTGTTCAAACATATTAAATACAGTCAAATTTATTTTAAAATGATATTCTATAGCCCTTTCCCTAAAAGAATGAGATCAAAGTCAGCCTAAGGGTAATATCTATGAAGGGGTTTAGCACTTTTTTTTCCTGTTCTAAATAAACTCGATATCATTGTATTATATAACTTTAAATTTACTAATTAAACGATATTAACATCATATGTTAACCTTATTTAGATTAACAAGATGCTATTGTGTTCTCATCCACAGTCATTCATTTACAGGAAATTCTTAATAATTTTTTATTAAAGACTTATTTGTCTCGAAATATAATTTAAGACACTTTTAAACATTTAATTTGTAATTATTTTAGAAATTTTTATAAATTGTATGCAATTATATTAAAAAATTTATTTAATGAAAAATTTTCCAAAAAGTAATAACTTTCCTAAAAGACAAAAAAAACATTTCAACAAATATATGATATAATTATATAATAATATATATGAGAATATAAAGAGAATTCAAAGGGAATTCAAAGAGAATTATGAATTCCTAATTCTTGTTATAATAAATAAATGATTGCGAAATACTTGCGCTCATAAATAGATTCCATAAAATTTGAATATAAATTAACTTTAGTTTTGATTTGTTTAGAATTTGATTTCTATTCACAAAACTCTCAAAACTTACCTCTTATTCACAAATCGATTAAAAATTATTTTATTAATTAATTATAAAAACACCTTAATATTCATTAAAAGACATAATATTTTAAATAATTTAATGCATTATTTTTAATAAAAATTGTTAAAATCATAATCAAGTATTAAATTAAATAAATGACAAAATTTAGAAAAAAGTAGTGGAAAATCGAAGAATTGAACCCGGGTCCTAATAGTTTAATTGGCTTTTTTTATAACTGAGCTATTGATCACAACTTTTGAGTAATGCTTTAAAATCAATTAAAATGATTAAAATATTTTTCATTGTTTTGATTTCAATTTTCAATAATAGAATTAAAAGTAATTGAATTTAAATTATAATTTTTGAATAACATTTTGATTTTATTCAGAAAATGTTTTAAACAAAAAATTATTGAAAATTTGTTTGATTTGAGAAATAAATACAATTAAGAGTTTAATTATAAAATAAGTTTTTAAAAATATTTTTATTAAACTTTAGGCTCAAAAATAATAAAATAAACTTAAATTTTAAAATAATTTAGAATAAATCAACAAAAAAATTGTCATACAATTAGATTCGTACTAATGATATGAATGTTAAATTACAATCCAAAAAAGGGCCCTTTTGGGGACCTCAAAATATGCATTCTCAAATACTAGTACCAAGTTTATTAAAAAATCATACCCTTTAATAATCAAAATATAACTAATATTTGACCTTTCTTTATACGTTGTATCATGATCAAACTCTATTATAAAAAGAAATTGACCAATGACTATCCATTATTGTTCATATTTTCAAGCGCACACTTTAAAAGTTTGGAATCTAAATGTTAAATGACCTAGACCTTAACAATGAGCCACCTAGCTAACTTGTTAATTATATTCTTCAATTCTTTATATAAATTTTCATTTATAGACATTAAAAACAATTAGTTTTTAGTAAATAAATCAAAATTTATTCAAATTATATGTTTTTTAATCAAAACTTTTAAATCTGTTGTGAATCAAATCAATGAAATATAATTAATATAAACCATTTATTTTTAAACCTTTTATTTATTTCAATTGTTTTGACATTTCTTTAAATGTAAACAAATAATGAAATTCAAAACAAATACACTTTTAATTAAATTATTTAAATTTGAATCAATTGTTTGTTGTCTTCAGAGGTGTGACCAGAGATTTACTTAATTCGCTTCAAAAAGTGATAATTTAATTAATTATTTAATGATATTCTTTAATCGTTTTAAAGTATATTTAATTCGAATTAAAGATTACAAACATTTAGTTTTATATAATTTATTTCTTTTTCTTCCACTCAACATATGATTTATCACTTAATCCAAGACCACCGATACCATATCCCTGTCCGCCCCAACCCCAGCCAGAATTTATGTATTTGGGTGCAGAAAATATTACCTTGGGTGGACTCAAAACATAGTTATCATAGTGTGGATAACTTTCATATACATAGTCTCCATAACCTTTACCCAATCCATAACTACTATAAACTTTACCATGTCCTATTCCATGTCCTATTCCATGTCCTATTCCATGTCCTAATCCATATCCTAATCCATATCCACCATATCCTTTACCATAACCTCCATATCCATAACCACCATATCCTTTGCCATAACCATAATGACCCAATCCTTTACCCAAACCATATCCTAATCCATATCCTCCCAAACCATAATATTTAGAGTACATCGGATTATGGATTATAGGTTTGACACCGATATGAGGACTATGATATCCGAAATCAATTTTAGGTGTTTTGTAAGTTATCACTGATTTATAGTATTCCGGTGACGCGTATTCTCCAATTGGCTCAGAATAAACGACGGGTGACTTAATATATTCTGGAAGTGGTTCTGCATATGAAATAAGTGGTGCTTTTACTTCAGCGATGGGTTCACTATATGTAGTGTAGGTCTTAATCACTTCTGGCTCTGCATATAACGGCTCATGTATTGTTTCGACATGTGTTTTGTAGACAGGAATATGATGTGCCAACTCTGGAATCACTTCAGGAACGGGTTGTTTATAGACATAACTCTCAACGATGGGCTCTTTGTAGACAACGGGAGACTTATAGATAATGGGCTCCGCTTTGGCCACAATTGGTTCGGCATAACTGAGCTTTTCACCAAGGTACAATGGTTCAGCCCTGCATAGGGTAACCATGCACAAAAACAAGACAAACATCTAAAAAAGAATTGACCACAAAATCAGTTGAATTAAGAGAAGAGAAGAAAAAAGATATTATATATTATTTATTATATAATACCGATTCGTTCATTGATTGGAAAACTGTGTGAAACACTTTTCACTTCTTAAAAACGACTGAATTAAAAGTCAGAAAAACGCCTTTAATTATATTTTTATATAAATCTATATAACCTTCTATTTAATTATATTCTTATTAAAAATCAGCTCAAATTTAGTGATACCGCTAAAGGAAAAAATTAGCAAATCATCATGCAAAATTATCTTGTAATATTAAAATACCAAGATATGAGGTTTAAAATTAAAATTTTGTTTACTATTAATTTTTCCTCTTATTTTAATTCATATTTATTAATACTTTTCTTTTAATAATAATATCTAGATCATTAATTTAATCTTGTCTCTCATTAAAATGACCTATATACTTAATAAATACCATGCTCAATATTGATAGATATTATTTCTATTATTAATTTTTAATTTAAACACAATTTTCTTTATATTTAAAAATATTTTTAGAATTAAAGTCATAAATATTAAGAAAAAAGAGTTTTGTTTTAACAGTTATTTTCCTGAATATTATCGTTTAATAATTAATTAGTTGTCGATATTTTGTTATTTTAATCATTAACATAGTTATCAAGTAAATATTAGGGTCAGGGTGAATCAAGTTTGGAAATATTGTATTGAGTAATTAAATAAGTATTAAACTATACTAGATCAATCAATATATTTGGTTTATTTCTTCAAATAAAATATGTTTTCAATTTTTCACAAAACATTTAAATGCATTAAATATTAATAATATGTTATAATAGTTGTAAAAGTTATGCAATAAAGAAAACTTATCCATCACACTTTGATTGATTGGTCACAATAGCCAAGAATAGATTTTAGTCATCCATTAAATGCTTTATAATTTAGATTTATTTATCTCTTCAGAGCCTAAAATTCAATCTTTTTTTAGTGACAGAAAATATATGTTTAACAGGATTTCCCTCTTTTTTATAATTATTGCAATTTTTGTAAAATATGTCTTCAATTCATTGGAATTCTTCAGACAAAGAGTTAAGATTTTCATTGACTTTATTTATAGAAACCAATGATTGAGTGAATAATTTGAATAAAAAGTACCGAAGAAATAGTAAAATGAGTTTAAAAACAAAATTTAATTTTTAATTTTATGAAACCATCAGTGGATTAATAGTGTTTACCAGAGAACAAGACTGTAGTTCGAGGCCGACACTAAGCAATAGTGACTCAAGAGTTGTGTCAAGAGTTCGGTTTCATCGAGAAATTCAATCTTCTCTATGCGTTGAGTGTCGTTGGGATCTAAAAGTGTGTTATAAACTGCATTCATATCCCACGCGATAGCATTCGGACATCCATTTGTTGTAAACTTTTGTTTCCAATCGTCTAAAGTGTTTGAAGAGGAGACCCCTAACAGTGGAGTATCCCTTTCGCTCAGCGATTCTTGCATTAGTCGCGCAAATGTGTCGTTAGTATTAACCAAATCAAACGCCAGAAACGCACACTTTTTGAAGATATGACTCAAACCATGAATTAGTGTTGAGGTCTGTTCTGATGACCAGTAAAGTAATACACACTCGAAGACAAAAAGGATCGGATCCGAGCTTTTGATTTCGCACTGAGTCGTCAATAGGTCTGTCATACGTTTGGCTTTTGTTGCGTCACAACTGATTAAATGGTAATCTTTTGAGTGAAGACAGTCTTCCTTTTGATGGCGAATATCTTCGAGGAATTGAGACAATCGTTCGTTCTTTTCAATTGAGTGAACTTTACTGGCGATCACTTGAGAACTGTCGACATCTACTAAACGACTGAATCGTATACTTTTGTCGCTCTTAAGTCTCCAAAAGAGTGAATCGGATCCACAGCCGATGTTCACAATTTGTGCGGATTCGCCTTCTTTTCGACAAAAAGACTTTATCTGATGTTCGACAGAAGCGGTTCTCACATAATATCCCCGATTTATTTCTGGCGTTCGCTTAAGATGTGAATGACATAAGAGACCAATGAATGGGTCGTCGATATACCCGAGGGAAGCGATCGCCGCTTTACTTCTACTCGACTCAGAGTTAGTCCACTCACAAGACATCGCTTTTTCTGGTTTTGTTTACTTTTTTTTATAAAAATAAGTTCAATCAAAACATTTCGTTCACAAATAACGTAAACTTTTTGTGGATTTATTTATAAATCAAAAATTATTTTCCCATAAAAAGCCTTTTCTTCACTTTAGGGGTCATTTGTTTGTGACGTTTTTGACGTCTTTTAGTTAAAAGTAATGCGAAAATTATCTGACTTTGAAATCATCCGATATTTATATAATTTATATAAATATAAACAAATAAATGATTTCACATTTATTTCAAATGATTTCATTATAAATCAAATGTAATTTTATTAAAATTATGTGCAATAAATTGATGGCATTCCTCTCATTCTGAGCGACAATAAGAGCCCGAACCAAACAAAACAAAATAATGGGACAAATCCTTAAACTGATGGCCGACCAATTGGTTTACTTAGACTACAATTATATTAATTACAATCAAATCGTTAATAACTTCAGCCATAATAACAATAATATGAATTCAACGGACAATCATTTGAATGAAAGCAATGGTAACACAATTGTATTGAAATAAACTTTAAATTCATTGAATTAAAGACATTTCAATATTTAAATATCAATCAGTAATTGATTCATATCTTTGTTTCTCTTCTGAAGGTTTACCGGATTTGTCTGAATGGCCGCCAGAACTGAGTCTAACAGTACTGAAGAACTTAAACGCCACTGACTTATGTCTGGCCTCTTGTGTTTGGAGTGAATTGGCCACCGATGAAGTGTTGTGGCACTCGTTGTCCTGTTCTCAATGGGGTTATGTCTCAATATATTTAAAGCCCAAAACCGATAACTTTTCATATCATAAGCTTTACCTCCAATTAGATGAGGGAAGCGTTACATTCAATGCTGACTCACAAATGGTTTGCAAAACAATTATTAAATTAGTTATGAATTTAATGATCTCTTTGTTAGGGAATGGAATACTTTATTAAACACCAATTATTGGATAACAAACCGCTAGAAATCGCAAAATTCTTACACAAAGCAAAACCTCTCGACAAAAGACAAATGCGTTTATATTTGAATCGAAGGCCAGACATTTTAGACCATTTAATAAATCTTCAGAACTTTGAGAATCAATTCCTTCCGAAAGCTTTGCGCCGATTTTTTTCAGTACTTCAGGCGCCCAACAAAAGGGATCATTATCTGCATCTAATGGTCGACAAGTTTTCTCATCGCTTTTATAAATGTAATCCAAATCTGGGTTTAACTGCAGATATGATTTATGTGCTCTGCTTTTCACTGATAATGTTGTCGGTAGACCTCTCCAGTCCTCACATTAAAAACAAAATGTCTAAACGAGAGTTCATTCGTAATGTCAGGAATGCTATACATCGGGTCGACGACGAACTTTACGGTCACCTCTACGACGATATCTATCTTAAGGGTCACATCGCTATTAATACCAACTAAACCTTAGATCACATTTATTTTCCAGTTGTTAACACTTTCAGACAAAACCCAAACCTTAAAAAACAGTTAATTTACTCATAAAAGTAATTTCATTCATAAACTCATTGAGTGTTTGTTTTTCCATTAATTTAATGGAGTTCTAGTCATTAATAATAAGGAAATGATTACTATTCTTAAGAAGTGTTGAATATATTTTCATAATATTCAGTGATAAACAAGAAATCTATCATTTTTTTCCTTTAAATTGTAATTACTTTCGGAGATATGTTTAATGTTTTAATTATATTTTAATTTCGGGCATAAAATATGCAATTATTTTATTTTTTCAATAAATAAAATTTGAAAAATACATTCAATTCTTTGCTTAAAATATTTAAAACATTAATTTAAGAGATTTTAATCGATTTTCATATTTCTATAACAAAAAGTCAATAATAGAAATATATGACGTCAAAGTGAACGACCTTGGTGATCACTTGAATAAGTGGTAACTCATTTTCCAGTTTTAATTAAATAATTTCATTAACAATAGTCTGTCGGACATCCATAAGAGTTTTTCCCAGAAAATTGTCTCCGTATTTGTGCCAATTTTCTGGGTTTTCAATATCCTTATGTGAGGGTCCGATAGCTATTCCCCAAATCGGGTCTTTATATCGAAGTTGTTTTGTCTCGTTTTCGATACCAATTTCGGCTATAATTGCGTTTCCGGTCGATAGTAACCATTCCTTCAATTTTGGGTTTTGTGTAAACTTTTGGTACAAAATTTTAGGCACTTTTTCATTCCTAGCGGTCACCCATTCCTCCGGATTGAATGGTTTGACAGATCTGCCCAACCGTTTGGCCAAATGGGGTGCAGTTGTGGCCAATAACTGTTCAGCGGTTGTCTTATCCCCAAAAGTCATGGCTTTGGTCCACATTATGGCCACTTCTGCGCATTGGAAGCGATGGTCACAATAAATGAACTCACTTTTATAGAAGTTTGAGAGGGGACAGTCTTTTGTGACACCACCGAAACCAATCAATTGGTCCCTTTCGTCATAAACATAAACTTCTGTTCCCTTTCTCTTAATTTTCGTCATTTATTCTGTTTTATTGATATTATTTAAGACAACAATTCAAACAAGAATTGAGTTATTCGTGACTTAACTTAAAGTCTTCTAAAACTAAAGTATTCTAAGCGTTAAATCATTACTTTATTTTAATGTAAACTCTATTTAATCAAACTTTTATTCAAACAAACATTTCGTTTGCATTTCGTTCACAAAACGATAGGATTTCCCAATATTTCACTTCAGGTATAATACAGTCTATCATCGATTTGAGTCTAAACTATGGTAACCAAACGATTTGTTTGAATCAATATTGTTGTAAAACAATGTTCTAGAATAAATCTGGTAACGCCCACATTCAAATTATGAAATAATGAATTTTCACTGTATTCTATTGATCTAGGTAAATTAAATGAACAATTGTCATACTTTTATCAAATTGAGTTATTTGTTGCTATAGTTTATAAAAACAGAGATATTTTTGTGTCGAATCAATAGTTTATTTAAAGACAAACCAATACATCATTTTATTTATTTGATTCACAAAAGTGTCTCATTTTTAACAACACTGACAGTCGTATTCACAAATGGAACGTAAATATGAGCTCAACTAGTTTTGAGTTTAAATGTAAAGCAAACTTACAGGGTTAACTCAATAAGACATACATCCCTGTAACATAAATCTTAAATTAGACTTTGAACACAAGTACTGATTTGATCACTCTTTATACTATAGATTTCAACCCTACAGTTAAGTTTGAGTTTCATTTGTGAATACGAAACTGAAGTCAATAATTGATAATATAATTATTATAAAATTGGATTTATAAATCAATTGGCAAAAAAAGTTTTGCCAATTAGACATTTGAGCTAGTAAAAAGTACACCCAGAAATATTTTTTTAAATTAGAAGTTTTTATTTAAAGTTCAATAAAAAAAATGTTTTATTAATAATATAAATTTTTTATTCATTAATGATATCCATTTTTCACTATTTTTTCTATGAAATAAAGAAATTACCTTGATATATTTAAACTGATGTGAAATACTGAAATTAGACCATTTACTAAAAGGTATAATTTTTAAAATGAACTTGGTAATTGTATTTGAGAATGAAATTTAAAATAATTCTAATTAAAGAGTTCTTTCAATTATCTTAAAGTTTATGATCTAAAGTCAACCATCAATTAAAGGCAATTTGTATCTCAAATGCAATTCTTTTAAAATAATGGCCTTGGTCATTTGAAATGTTGCAAACTTTCAAATATCTAATAATTACAGCTTTGAATTTCTACCATTATCTAGGTTCATAATATTAAGTTGCAAATTGAAAATGAATGGGAATCACATATCTGGAATCAATTTCCAAAATGATCTTGTGCAATTATTTATATTGATGATAAAACACTTCAATATTAATATTTTAGTAAAAGTATCTAAAATTTTAATTAAAATTCAAAATAATTAAATATTCCAACAAAAAGTTCATAGAATATCATTTGTTGTGAAATTCAATAATTATTATTCGCTGGAAATTTTTTTAATTACTCAAAAAATTTAATGAACAAGGATAAATAAAAAGGTTTTTTATTTGAAATTTTTTTATTGTAAAACAATTTTAATTCTTTATTGCAAAAAAGAAAAGTTAATAAACAAAATAAAATAATTATATTTTCAAAAATAAAACTCTCTTTTAAAGAAGAAAATTATTATCATGTTAAATTAATTTTATTTTAATTATTATTAATTATTAAAACACTTTATTTATCGAATTATTATATCATAAAAATTTGTTAATGAAATTTAATTTTAAATAAAAATAAGTATATTTATAAATAAAACTTTTATAAATCACAACTTGGTTTGCAAATTCTTTCCTATAAAATAAAGTAATATATGAAAAAGTTTAATGTACTTGCTTATTTCACATATACTAAAATTATCTAAAAATGTGTCTGAATGAATTTATTGCCTTTTGTTGATATTGTACAATTTAAGAGTTACCAAGGGTGCAATTATAAAGATCAGACTGCATTACGCAATGAAAAAGATTACTCGAAACTAGTGTTCCCACATTTACTTCAAAATTAAGTAATCGAATTGATTTGGGAAAGTTCTAGGAAAATGTAATCATGCTTAATTTGAAATATTTTATTTTCAAACAGATATTTTTAAAAAAAAAACTTTTACAAATTGAGAATTAGCCTGAATATTCCTTGATATTTTGTGCATAACATATTGTTCTAGCTACTTGATCTGTGAACACTATTTCAAGTCATAGAAAGAGTTCAAATGGCAATGAAGTCAAACAAAACTAAACAATAATTAAATACAATTAATTTGTTTTACGAGTCGTTTGTGTTTAAACACAATTTATTTATTTTGACAAAAACGGCAAAACGTTTATAATATGTGAACCAATCAGAAGAATGGGTTTAGATTTTAGTATTAATTTAAACATCAGTTCAATAGTGACTATAATTTAATAAAATCCGTCGATTTCCTCACTTTTCTTATGGCAAAGATTTATGACTGACCGACACTTTATCGCAAACTTAATAATAGGTTTGTTTTCAATTCTTTCACATATATTTAAGTTAGTAACGAGATTATTGACAAGGTAGAATTACATCATTAAAGTAAGAGTTAGGGTAACCAACTCTAAATCTATGAAACTTTAATTTTCTGTTCCCATAAATTTTTAATTCAGTTTAAATTGAATTAAAACCAAAATTTAATTAATGTTTGATTAATAATTAATGTGAATGTTGATAGTTTAAATAATTATTATTTATCAAGATGTATATGATTAACAAAATATTTCAAAATTGGAAAATAGAAAAATTCTGAACTTATTTAAAAAAAATCAATACTAATATATGAAAATGTTCCTAATATTAGGAAACTGTTCTTGAAAATACAAAATCTGATTATTTAAAGTATAGTAACTGATAGTCTGGTTGCAGTCATTTTATATTTAATGCAAATACATGTAATCTATTAAAAAGAATTTTTATTCTCTTGGAAATTTTATAAATATTTGCAAATTTGATCTCAGTTTCAAAAAGGTATCACCAAAAGGGGATACGAAGGCTGATCACCCCTCACAACAATATTGAGGACCCGCTCACAAAAATCAATGAGGAAGTAAAGATAAAGCACTCAATATATTACTGAACTTTACTTTCGAAAACCCAAATATGGGATCACTTTTCATATTTTAATTATAAAATGTTATGAATAATTAAAAATTGTTTTCAATTGAAATAAAAATTAATTTTGAAATTAATAAGAGTATTGTTAGACATTTCATTTAGACTTAGAAAAGTTAGAAATTTTCAAGGACAAATCCTCTATTTTCACTATAAGAAGTTCTTTATTCTCAGCCATAATATCTTTCGCACAAAATAATAAATATCTTTCCTTAGCTCTAATCCTTTATTGAGACACTATTCACTCTCTGGAGAGTTAGGTCTAAGCATTGGTTAAGACCTTTAACTAAATTTTAAAAATATATTATATAAATTATATGATATACTATTTATTTAAAAAAAAGTAAATATTATGTGAGACACAAATTAAAATTTTATTCCAAGAAAACCTCAACCGTTAACCAGATATCGTAGATTTCCTCCAAAGAGAAGTTAGTTATATTGTAATACTGTATAAGTTATAAATAAATGACTTGACTTGGCTTTTATTTGATGAAATAAAATAACTAGAACATTTCAAAATCAATGTGTTTATCACTTTATCACTCAATAAAAACAATTGAAATTTACTCCCGATATGACCAGATTTTCGTTTCTCTTAAAATGATCTCTTTATATGAGATTCAGGTTCTGTCAAAAGTTAAAAAACAGATTAAATCATTTCCTTTTATTTCAAAAACATTTAATCTCTGAATTTTGATTATTTTTTAGGCCATAAATCGATTTTCATATAGTGTTACCAAATCCTTCTTTCAGAAGACGGTCATCTATTTGGTGGTTTGTCCTCTAGAGGTTCTTAAGAGGAAAATACAATTAAAGTGTTGAATAAAAATTCTATTTTTTATTCGAATTATTTTATAAATATAATAGATGACATTGTTATGCCCTCTTAAGAACCTCTAGAAGACAAACCACCAAAATAGATTACTGTCTTCTGAAAGAAGAATTTGTGAACACTATTTTCACTATTTTCATATAATTTAATCCAAAATGTATTAATACTATTAACTAAATTAAAAGTTTCTTTAGAAAAGTCGCAATAAATCATAAACTTTTTCATTTTGGTTGACATTCAATGTTTCGTTGTTTTATTGGCTTTTCTAAGTGTTGTTCACAAGGATTTTCCTTCATTTGAGGAAATCTCCCTTGATGCTTTTATTAATCAAAATTATTAATAAAACTTATAGAATATTCTATGATTTATTGATACCTGAAATCTTAGGTTTAATTCAGAGTAATTTTCTGGAAATAAGCTGTAATATAAGGTAAGGTTTTAAACTTTAAATTTTTTAAATGAACTCCAATTTAATAACTTTTGATATTTAATATCAATAATTGTTTCAATAATAGTAGTAATCAATAATTTCTCTTAAAAAATAATTTAATTTTCAAAAGATTGATAATAATGTTTTTCATTAATAAATCCTTTTAAAAATTAAAAAATCATTAATTCGAGCATGGTGATCACTAATCAGTGATCACTATAATTATGGTTAAAAATTTATATCTCTAATAATTGGTGAGTTATTTATAAAAATGTATTTTTGGTCAAAATTATGGTTTAAAATAATGAATATTTAATTATTATTGACATTAAAAATTGTATAAATCATTGAATGTTACCTTGCAACTATTTTTTTTATCTTTTTATCTCAAAATATTATTCTTTAACATTTCAGTTGAGTCTAAAAATTCAAAATAAGTGATAAAATGTTAAAACATTTTAAAGTGAATTTCAATTAAATATAAGTTTTTCGAACGAAAATTTGACGGAAACTAATGACACATAAAATTAATTTTTGATTAAATTTACTAAAATGTGACGAAATTTCAAAAAATTATTTTATAAAAATGAATTAAATATGAAAATTCAGGTAAAAACTTACCTTTAATTTAATGAATTTATTGATAACTGTGTACTTATTTTGCACTTATTTTAAGTTTAGTTACTAGATTCTAGTGAATACTTATATTTGTGATAAAGCCCTGGTCATACTTGACTTGATTATAAAAACTAGTGTTTATTTGTGAAAATTTGTGTCAAATCTGTTACACTTTTGCTAACATTCGACACATTTTCTAATAAATTTAATATTAAAATAAATATTAAAATCGATTTCACAGATTATGCAGAGTTTGTGTGACTTTGAGTAAACATTCATCAGAAATATCCAGTCGTTAAATATAATGGTTCACCAGATATACAATGTGTTTATCAAGGTAATCAATAAAAGGTTAATTCAAAGACGAAAAATTAGTAAAACCTCATCTATTACATCCATTCCTGAGTCAGTTATAGTCCACTCTTTGAACTATTATAAAGTTTTCAAATCTTTTATCAGAATTTTTGTTGATTTGAAACAATTATCCTTGCTACATTTAATATTCTTGGTTATCATTAAAATATTCCTAAAACAATGAAATTAATGAAGATATCCTCAATTTAGTAAACTTGATCTTGGCACTAAACCTGAGATTGAAACCAAACGGTTTTTGATGATCTGAAGTACTATCATAAAATGAAACTTGTTCATATTGATTATGTTCATTTAGGAAAGGGTTGTATATAATTTGATCCTTAATTAGTTTATTCAGTAAATGGTTTATTATTATAAGTAATTTCTAATTCGACGTTAATTTTATACTTTATTTTATTTTAGAATTTTTTATAGACTTTTAACAGACTTTTGATAGAAAACAGATTTTCAAAGATTTATTCAGAAATTGTTAATAAAATATTCAAATATATTCGCTATAATTAAAAATTCTTCTCTAAAATTTAATTGAAAAGAGTTTCGTCCGTTTATTAATAAAAGAGAATTAAAAAATCTAATAAATTATCGATTTTTCAAACAAAGTATACAACGAGTTTAGGTCTCAATTTTGAGTGACTCAGAAATCTCTTGATCTCAGAGTAATAATTTGACTCAATTTTCTCAAAGAATGAATTTTGAATTTTATTTTAGTTAAATAGTAATTGACTTCTATTTATTTATTAAAAATAAAAGAAAAATAATTTAAAGAGTTTTTTGTAAACTTATTGAAAACATATTTTATCTTATTATCGATTTAAAAGAGTTTTATATATTTCTAACTAAAACTTTCTGTTAGAGAATGTAATGTAATGTTTGTAAAATAATAACATATAAAATGAGCATGATCATTATAATTGAACATATCTTATATAAGATCTTTAATAGTAAATCATTTTCAATGAAAGAGAAAAGAAGCAAGGCAAACTACCATTTATTTGACTGAAAGAAATTTATTAGAATTTTTTTTAATGAAATATATGTTGTCTTAACTAATTTAAAATGACCAAGATAGTTAGCACAAGATAGAATAAGTAAACTTTTCAAACTTTGGTAGGTTACCTCATAGATATTGATTGCATGTACATGAATGTTCATTAAAAAGCCCTTGATAATTTATGTGAATTTTGGTTATACTAGTGGTCTATTCCCACTTCTAGATCTAGAGTGCGCACAATTAAGTCAATGATCTCAACAAGTGAATCAATTGGCAATCAATGCACAAACTGAGCACTTCTTCATTTTAATTGAAGTTTGAGAGGAGACAGTTTGGCGAAAGAGGACCGAAACCAATGAATTGGTCCCTTTAGTCGTAAACATAAATTGGAAAACCGTTTCTATTAATTCCATTAAATTCTTTATATTGTTTTTAGACATCATTTGAGTTATTCGTTGCTTTAGTTTTACTAAAACTGAGATATTCTTTGCGTCGAATCAAAGCTTTATTTGAATCTAAACTCTATTTAAACAAACCTTAAGCCATACAAACACTAAGTTTTCACTTATATATCAGTCATTCAATACGAATACATTTGACAGCATTTCAACACTTAAAGTATTGGTCAGCGATTATCGAATAGATTTACTTTAATAACCAATTTTTGGTCAAAAATAACTTTAAAAATAGGAAAAAACTGACCGAAACCATGGATTTCTGTGATAACAACACAATTGACAAATACTTTCCAACGCCAACGAATGTGACAATAGATGAAGAGATGAAGAACGAGGAGAAGTTAATGCAAAAGTCATTATATAAACATTTTATACCGATTTTATTAGTCGGTTGTGTTATAAGTGTTATTCTTAATACTCTTTTGGTTATAATCGGACACAAAAAAACAGTTAATAAGTCCCCAATTCTTGTTTTATCACTGAATTTGGCCACAACTGACTGTTTGGCCTCCATTTTCATAGCGGTTGGTTTGTTAGTCAACTCATATATTCCGGTTGTGTTGGAAGTGGATATGGGTTCGCGTCAGTGCAATCTTTTAATTCTGGAAATCTTTCGGATCTCATCATTGATAGCATCGGCGATGCATTTACTCTCTTTAGCTTTGGTTCACTACAAGGGAATAGTAGAGCCTCTCAGATATAGGTATGTCTTTCACTTAAATTCATAAATCAATTAATACTTAGAGCTCTGAAAAAGTCATTTATTCGATAAAATAACTGCAAAACATTAGATCCACATCTAATCAAAACTCATTTGTCATAAGAAATGTAACCAAAAGTGATTTACGGTATTAAATATATAATTGATCTTGTCAACAATGCTATTTTATCAATAAGAAAGTATTTCTCTAATTCTTTAAACCAAATACAGTCGGATCCGGATTCGGGTCAACTCATTGACATTAAGATTAAATTGTTGACTAAAATTGAGTTTGACTTAAATGGAGTCAAAATAATATATAAGAGATTCAGACCATTAAAGCCATTCACCAAAAAACGGGATTTAACTTAATAAGAGTTGATCCAAAGCCAGTCCAGACTGTATTTAAAATGAGCTTGCTTACTTCAAGGCTTAGTTTGAATTGAGGTATTGAATTGAAATGTATTTCGAAATACAATTCTTTTATTTCTAATCTTTTTTGCCTATTATTTGAAGATTGAGTTTTGAATTCAGGAATAAATAAAATATTAGTTAAAAAGAATATGAGATTCAGTTAAGAATAGTATCGAATTCAATGACACTCAAAGAGACAACTCTTTCTCTTAAACATCTCATAATAAGAATACAAAGTTTTGGTGAAGTAATTAAGTTAAGTTCATCTAAAGTATCACTAAATGTGAAATAGAAGCCAACCTTTTCTTCAATAATACAATAAATCAATAATATATAGAGTTTTAGCAAGAATGAGCAAGGGAGCTTTCAGGAATATCCTTAGAAGCAAAAAATCGGAAAATACTACATTGAACTTGAAAACTGATCCGATTGAACTTGAAAAATTTAACATTATGTCTAAGAACAAGTACTATGTTTGTCTAAGATTTTTCAAAATATCCCCTAGCAACCTCTAAAGTTCCTTTGGGCCATCCCTCATTTTAGTAGTTAGGGTCTGGTAAACAAGATAAATAAGGGTTAAGTCTAAAAAGGACAAAATGGGATAATTTATTTACTTTTAAATATTTTAAACTATTTTCTGCATTTTTAGACAACTTTTAGCTAATTATTAGTTAATTATTAGATTTATTTTAAATGTGTTTAAATTGAAAGTCACGAAAAATTACTAAATTGAGGTAAAAGTTACTGAAAAATTATTTATTGAAACTTAATTGAATAATAATATAAAATTTACATTAAATTATAAATTATTAAATTTATAAACATTTATCTCTTAAAGTTTAATGGATAATATGATAATTATATAAAATAATAAATTATTAAACATAATTTAAAACCATTAAAATCAATATAATATTTAATAAGAAATAAATTATATTTAGATAAAAAGACAGCTATATTTCTAAGCAATGATCAAGTTAAGAATATTACCAAATAAAATAAAATCCATCCCATAATAAATACCTTAATATTTAAGTATATAAACCTTTGAGTATATAAACCTCACATATATTTTTATAATAATATTTTAAAAGATAAATGATTTTTGGATAAATTAAAAATCGTTTAAAAGTTAAAAGTTTTTTATTAAAAATATCCTCTGATATTAAAATACAATTTAAATCAATAATAGTTTCTAATAACCCTTAAAAGTTTCACAAAATTTAATTAAAGTTAAATAACTTTTTAACTGTTGCATCAAAAAAATCATTTAAAGACTAAATAAAATCCTTACAAATAATTAGTGTTGACTGTTGTTGACTCACTGTTGAATTGCCTTCAAATGTATAAATAGTTTAAATATTTCTATATTTTAACGATTTGGGCACAAAAATTCAAAACAAACAAATTCTTTTAGTCATTGACTATAAAATGTGTAAATATTTTACAACTTTTTAACCTCAAAACTGACAAAATTTTCACATATTATTAGTTCTGTTTCATTGAGTGATTTTTATAAGTTTTTGATTTTAGGTTTTCTTGGAATACATTTAATTAAAAAATTGTGATAATAATTAAGTATTAGTTGTTGGGAGCGATACCTATTTGAACAAGTGTTCACTTTTCAAGTGAAAACCACTTTATTTACATTTAAATTTACATTTAAATTACATTTAAATAAAATTTAACCTATAATGATTTGAGTGGAGTACCACAAACTCTACCTTTACGTCAATCTATAAATAGTTAAATTAATTAGTTGCTTATATACATTTATAAGTACACGTGTATCTCAATTAATTGATTTAATTATCAAAACATTACTAAACCAAAACCTATAAATTAAAAATTTATGCATTTTTAGAGATATTAACTGATAATAAATATAATTAAATGTAGTTTAAACTAAAAGTATTACAAAATATTTTCTTATATTATATTTGATTTAAAGACTTATAGCTAACGAATAATTGAATCGATTTTTAATAAAAAGTATAATATATTTACTAATCTTTTGTAAAAACAAAGTACAGTAGAGTTTATAACTTATAAATTATAAACTATAAATTAAAATTTAGCACAGAATAAACCTGAATATTTTATCAATGAATTCTTTGAATAGTTGCCTGAGTTTAAGCAATTACTTAAAAAGATGATAAAATTTCTTCAATTCAAGAATTGCATCAATTAATTAGTGGATGAGTTGTAAACTAATATGAGGTCTAATAAAATGGAAACTAAAGGAACACAATATTTATTTCACTATTTATTCCTATCAGTGATGTCTAATAGAGGGGTAATTCAGCAAAAATATTGATTCGTTAAGAAATTGTTGAGGCAATAGTGGTTTACTTTTATATGGCCCCTCATCAAACAATTATAGTCTTTAAAAAAGAAAATATTTGCTAGTTTATGTTTTGATACTTATTCTTAGTTATTTTATTATCAATTTCATCCCAATTTTTGTTTAAAAATTTTAAGAATAAAATTAAGGGAAGTCTTGGCTCTAATAATCTATTTTTATTCTTTATATTTGGTCTGAAAGGGGGTGTATTTCGTGTGAATCCTACTGACCATCTCTTAATAAAAGTAATGTAACTCTATATTCAAATTAATTATTTATCATTCAATCGAAGAAAATAATGAATTATATATTAATCTGATCTTAAAAATAGACAATAATTCCTTCATTTCATTTGTTGTTCAAACAATTCTTTGTTAGAATTAATCAAATGTATTAGTTTTATCTTAATAGAACAAACAAGGTTATTTTCTTAACAATTTATTTGAAAAGGAAGAGATTAATATTACAAAATGAGCTATTCAATTTAATTCCCTTCAATTGAACAATTTTATTATGTTTTGCCCTTGGTAATCATTGAAATTAATTTTTATTCCGGTTCATAGACTTTAAATTTCATAAAACTAATAAAAATAAGAGTTGTTTGACACACAATTTGTAAGCTTGCTCATCTTTAGTACTAAACAAATATTTTCGCCATTTTATTACTGGGTTTAAAAAAGTAACTCAAATTAGATATGAAAGTCATCCGGTTTAGTGACCCCCTTGTCTGCCTCCTTTCTCTAATATTACCACAATATTTCTGATCCCTAATCCCTGGCGAGTCCTCAATTTGTAGGTAATCTCTAAATTGAATGACATTAATGTGAAATAATGTCTAAACTATTCAAAAAAGATGAGTAAAATTGCGAAATCGACAAAAATATTATATTTAATACAATATTTATAAAAACATTTATAAAATAAAGTCTAAACTAGAGATCGGCAAAGCCCTGAAAGGGTCATATATTTAAATTGAAAGTGTTGACATTATTCATGGTAGATTATAATTGAACTTGAAATTTTACTTGAATTTTTATTATATATCATAAGTTTTTACTTTAATCATATATCAAAAATGTTTTTTACTCAAGTTTATAGGGGTATAATATACCCCTAAATCCTATCTCTAAACTATAGACTCTAAACTATTGACTCTATAGAAAGCAATTTATTAGAAATATTTTTACTGAATATTTATTATAATATGAAAAGAAAAATTTCAAAATTCTCTGAATTTTATTAACATATTTTTAAAAATCTTAAGAAAGTCTCAATCATAGAGTTATTCAATATTTTATTATTTAATAAAAGTAATGACAAAATATAAAGAAAAGTAATGAAAAAAAATAAATAAAATAATATAAGTCTTTCTTTTTTGTCTTTTGGTTAAATAAAGACATCATTTGAGGCGTTAATTAAAACTCTTGATTCTAACGAAGAGTCATAAGAATTATTGCATCAAATAAATCTCTTTAAAAAATGTGTTTGATCAAAATATCTAAATATCGACCAAAAATTCATTAAATCTTTGAATTCAATGAATAAATTATTTTTTGTGAAACAATTTCTGAAAACTGATGTCATTTGAAATATCGTTAGTTTTGTTAGAAGTAATCACTAATTAAGTATTAACTTCTCGTTAATCTCAACAAATTCATTTTAATACTAATGTAATAATAAATGTAACAAGTACATTTTTTTTATAAATCTTACGCAATAGAGATTAAACTTAAAATTTCTATTAAAACTTATAGAATGTGTTAAACGCACTTCAATTTAAATCTCTTTATTATTGACCACTTTAGCAAGCACAATCTTATAAGTGCTTTAAGCAAAATAAACTGAATGAAAGCTTAACACCAAAGAATTTAAATTGAAAGCTGAAAATTGTGTAAGAATATATTGCAATAATATTGCTAGAGCTATCTTTATTCGGTTTTAAGAATTCTTGAATTGAGAGCTAAATATATCCCTATTTTAAATTCGACTCATTGTTATAGGAAAGAGTCGTCTCTCAATTGGCCTTTCCTTTAACTTAAGATTCAATTATAGCACTTTTCGTATTGAATTTGCAAAACATGGAAAACATTTTAGCAAAAGTTATCATATGTTTAGTTTTATTTAAACTCTGCCCTCAGAGAACCCCAAAACATATCTTATTGTAATTATATGTTTAATGGAAATACATCTCAATTCTCATAATATTACTCTGTGTGTGTGAGTGTGTGTGTGTGTGAGTGAGTGTGTGTGAGTGTGTGAGAGTGTGTGTGAGTGAGTGTGAGTGTGTGTGAGTGTGTGAGAGTGAGTGTGTGTGAGTGTGTGTGTGTGTGTGTGTGTGTGTGTGAGTGAGTGAGTGAGTGAGAGAGATCAATTTGTGTTATTCGATGTTTTTATTTCAAATTAATATTAAATTATTATCAAAAGTTTGTATTAACAGTTTTGAGTCACTTTTATAAACATTTACTTTTGTTCACTCTTTGAATATTGATATTTAAAATTAGTTTTCACTTCATTTAAATAACAAATGTCTTCATTCTACTAATATAACAGTTATTGTAATCACTTTACTATAATTTGGGTCCAATTTTAGGTTATTTTAAAGATATAACTAAAAAAACATTACATTTGTATCAATTATTATTACAATAAATTCGTTTAATCCTAACAAATAGTTTAAATAAAAAGTGTTTCAAATGAGAAGCGATGGAAACAAAACTATTTATCAATAATTAATGATATATTTATGTGAGTTTTAAATCGATAAATAAATTCTATTTAAAGTATTTTAAACCAAATTATTTGAGTTTCTAAATGTCAAACGACTGTCAAATGTATACTAATCTGAGTGAAGATATTTAGTAACTATTTTGTGACCATGCTCCTTTTGATCTAAATAAAATTTTAATGGCATTCTTAAGATAAGAACATTTGCCTCTATTTAATAAATAACTTTAATGATCTTGACATTTTCCATGTATATTCGTGACAAACTAGTTAAGTCAAGTTTGAACTAGAATCTAGTTACTAGATAATCTTTTTAATGTTATTCACTTGAAATTAGTTTGAAATTTTTCATTTAGAATAAGAATTTTGTTTTAAATATTAAATTTTTAATAAAAACCAGGGATGGAGAAAGGTAGAGGCTCAAGGGGGACATTAGGGGGCATTATTGGCCATTTTTAAACATCAATTTTTGCATTATTTAGCATTTACAACCAATTTATTATATTTAAAGATTATTAATTACTAAAGTTGTTATTTATACAAAGTACTTCACTTCAGTCCCGACTCTCATTGTTCTATGGGACCCTTCAGCTCATTTTTTCTAGGGGGTATTTTACCGATTTTGGCCTCATAGGGGGTATTTAGGAATAGCTCTTTTGCCATCCCTGATAGAAAAGAAATGATTTATATCAAGATAAAATAAGTATTGTTCTTGCAATTTTATTTTTATATATTAAAAAACTTTTTTTATATAGATTTTCAACTATTGTTTCAAAATTTAGGAAATAAAATACAAAAAATAATCAAAAGTTTGTTTTTGCGGATTTCGTGGATTATTATAAGAATAGAGTTTTAAATCTCTTACGAGAAAAGAGTTTTTTGTGGAAATCTTATGTAAGAATATATGGAATCTCTAAAACACAGATAAGATATCATTTCAAAAGACTTTTTTCTGGTTTTAGTTTAAAGATTAAACAAAATATATTTTTACTGAATTATTTCCTGAATTCAAAATATTTTAATAAAGAATTCAATGAAATGCTAAACATTTTCTATAAATTGTTTGTTAGGGCAGTCATATTCTGTTCACAACACAGAACCAGAAGTATTCATCTGATGTCAATCATCTGTTGGTCATTACCCGCCATATTCTTTGGCATTTACTTTGCTTCGATTCCATGTCAAGGTACATTTACTTTTATCTAATATAACAAGAATTTCATCCCTGCATTCAAAAGCATTTATTTAACCAAAAAACTTATTTAATTTTTTTTAATATTAAAAGTTTTATTAAAAAATGCATATTTGACCACAAATTCCTTTAAAAATACCAAATTTAGACCAATATTTTCCGATTTTGTTATTTTGGAATTTATTTCCCTATTTTTACCATAAATTAGTTTCGCATAAAATGAATGAGAAATTAGAGTAAATATAAGTCAATTAACGCTAATTTTAATCTCAGACTAAAGCCTACAATAAATAATTGAATTTCAGGTTTCCTGACGTTTGACTGCAGAGTGCACTTCATACTAACGCATAGATACCGATTGATTATAGTTATCTTGTTCTTTATTCCACTCATATTAATGATATTCCTATACATTCGCATTTTTACTATAATCAAGAATCACCAAGAACAAAGGAGTCATCCGGGAAGTATAAGATCGTTCAACAGAACTAATTCTACACAAAGACAGGAAAGTGTTGGGCCAAACATAACAAATAAGAAGCCATTGTTTGCTCTCTTGTTCTCCAAGTGTTCCAAAGGAGACAATCAATTGAATGGTCACTCGAATGGACACAAATATGAGAAGACTATTGAAATGGTGGACAGCGAGCCCTCAAACAGCAGTTTTCGTAAATCAATTCATATGAGTATAAAAAGTAATTCTACCGCTCAGACAAAGTATCGGTTTGGGCGCAAACAACAGGTCCACTCTCACACCAAAGCATTGACCACAACATTATTGATCTTGGGCACATATTTGATTTGTTGGATGCCTGCCGTCATATTCTTTGCTCTGACGTGCGTTGATATCTGTCCGATGCCTTTAATTAATATGGATATGAAGTCAAGAATTGTTTACTCGTTTATTACTAATGGTTTGGTTGTATTGAAGGCAATCGTCGACCCTTTTATTTATACCTATAGAATGAAGGAAATGAAAATAGCAATCAATCGGTATTTCTTTCGTCGTCCCATACAAAGAACCTCAACTATGAGTAGTCAAAAGTCAACCACTTTGACGGCAACCCTTCGTAATAGCAGTCCATCTCAAAGAAGGAGTTTACGATCGCAACAACAGATCGTCGAAACACATATCGAGTAATCAATTGGGAAATGAGTGTCAATAATAATAAGGAAGGATTGAAATCATTTCAATCATAGGGTTTATGTGTTTTATTGGACTTTTCGGGTCATTTTTCGGTTCATTTCATAATAATATTGTAATATTGATAACAATTAATGACTCGAATCTCTAAATTGAATTCTCGAACCGATAATCAAATGTGAAACCAAAGAGTCATAAATATTTACGATTGGGTTTTATACGCAAACGTTTGCCATCAGTTTTGATATTGAAATCAGTATTTTCTGTATTAAAGGAGAATATTATATCAGATTTCAATTTAATCCCATTTTTGTGATGATATGACAAACAAAGAATTAATTTCTGAAATATAAGCCCAGAGTTCGTTATGAGAGATGAGAAGAGAGTTATAAAAATCTTCAGCTCTTAATGAACAGAATATTTAGTTATGGTTTGAGTGCATTTTGCACAGCAATGGCCACAGGAGTGCTCTTATCTCACGTTTATTGTTATTCTTATGAAATAAAGTTTATATAGTTTTCAATGATTTCAACTATTTATTCTTTAAATCAAAAATAATTAAAATCTTATAATTTATTATACTTTGAAAAATCAATTCCATATACTTAAAAATAAGCTTGTACATTATTAATCTCGCTTTAATTATCTAGATCTATATTGGCACAAAATGAGCTTGGTCATCATTGAGTCAAGCTTTATAAAGAAAGTCTATATAAAACGATAATAAAATTAAAGTGTTATATAATTCTTCTCATGATTTGGACGGTTGTGTCGAACAGATAATGGAGTAAATGTGTGCCAACACTGATATGTGTTCATCCGTTATATCGCTTTTAATCAAGAAATCGCTAATAAGAGTTAATGTTTAGACATAAGCCAATGAAAAAACACATTAAAACCAATTTTATTGTTTTTGTAACCATTTATGAAAAGCGATGCAAAACTCTTCATATTTTGATGTTTGTGCCGACGCCTACGCAAAGTCTCTAAGAACTAATCTTAGAAATATAATCCATGACATTTTAAACAACATTTGTATAGTTTTTCATTGAATTACCCGAAAGAGTTGATAGAAACTAATATAAAGTGATTGAAAAAAAACTGATTGAATCAGTATTTTCTCTGAAAGTATATAAACTTTTGTTGAAATTATTTTTGAGATTATTCTCTGATAAACATTTATGTCATTGAAAGCACTGATACCGCTATTGCACAGAATATTCTGTTCCATTTCAGACATAAGTAAGCGAAAACATTTAGACATTGGTTTTAGATAAACACTGAATTCTATAGAATAAAAGTCATGTCTTAAGCCATGTCTTAGTTTAGTCACTGTTTTATGTTAAGAGTTTTCTATGAATTCCTTATAATCACATTTTATGATGAGTTTGAAACTCAGACACACTTCTAGTGTCAGCTCTTGTGCTCTAATTTGTTTTGTAAACCATTCTATGGTATCATAGGATCGGTGATCCATGTCTTCAATCATGTCTTCAACAAACACTCTATGAGATGACATTTCTTAACCAATAGTTTGTGAGCCGTTTAGCCGTCTATTCCTTTATTTATTTATTTAAAAATTCCAGTCCTGTATTTGCAGTCAATATATAATCGATGTCTTTTAGAATTTGTGTAAATATTATCGTTGAGAATATAAATAATACTATTTTTCAATGAAATGTTGAGCTTTTATTTTCAATTAATCTATTAAACTATTTTTTGTTAACATTTGTCTGACAATCGATTTATTTAATATAAAATACAATATATTTAACTAATTTTAATGAAATTATTTAGATTCGTGTGTTAACACAAATATACTTATATCAATATAAGAAGTTATCTAGGTATTTGTATTTTCCAAACCCAATCATTCCTTAACCAAAATAACATTTATTAATAATTATCGATTTCTCTCTTCTATTTCTTTTTCTATTACCTTAACAGTATTTCATTCACTTATTAGCTAGTGCTATTATCATGCTATACTTTTGTTATTATAATTTTTTTTCATATCAACAAATATGTAAGAATTAAAGTAAACATAAAAGTTATTACAAAAATTATACAGAATTTCAGATACATTTTGTCTTAGAATAGAATAGAAAGAAGTCTTTCACTGATAATATAAAATTACAAAATGAGTGAAAAGACTAATAAGGTTTACTCTATTCCGATGTTAATTGTATTTTATTACCGATTAATTGGTATAACATTTGGTGGCATTAAATTTGATAAAAACAATTCGATTTCATCCAATAAAATGTTAAGAATTTATGGTTATTTCGCAACTCTTTGTTATGCTTTAGTCGGAATTGTGGTTATATTCTACAAATTTCATGACATCAACAATATTAATGTCTATAACTCTGGTCTTCACTTCACATATTATAATATGATTTTGATTGTTGTTATGGATGTCATCCAAATTATGGTCAATCAGTGGTTCCTCAACTTTAATGCGATTAAAATGATTAAAATCATTAACAAATACGGAATGGGTTTGAAATATATCTAATATTTTCAAAACTAATTCAATATAAGATTTATTTAAACTTTTGAATATTTTATTGAATAAAAATTCTTTTGACAATTATTTGTCAATAATTTAGTGGTGTTTAGTAATAATATATTTTGATCTTGCTAGAATATAATTTTTTTCAGAAACAGTAAAGAGTTTGCTTTTCGTTATTTTAGGTAAAGAGTTCTTTGAATATTTGTAAATTTTCAAAGAATATTTAGCTAGATAAGATTTATAATTAATGAGATAATTTATTCTAATATAAATAAATTGATCTAGGACAAAAGAACTATTGGTTCATTCTAATGACATTCATTATTTGTTCATTCGTTATACGCTATTCATTCTTCTGTTTTGAAGCCATATTTGAAAATCATAGCCTTATCTCAATTTTGGGTCAATTAATGTTATATACATTCGGAAAACCAGCGGTCGATAGCTTTTTGTACATTACTTTAATATATTCGCTTTCGATTTCACATTACTATCGAGAGTTACGACTGTCTCTCAAAAATGGGATCAGATATGAAACCATTGCGAATATAAAACAATCATTTGTTAAAACTCGTAAACAAATTATTCAATTCGATCAACTCATATCAATGAACTTGGTAATTCAAAAAAGAATCATGTTAAGTTTTTCAAATATATGTATTCTTTGCAAATAAAGTGTCAAATCGTAACCATATCTCACGCGATGTTGACTCTTATGCTCGAGATTTATATGTTTTATCACCAGAAGATCCCGTTTGAAACGAGGAGTTACTTCTTTATGAATTCAATGGCGTCCGCACTAAGACTATGGATGTCATGTATATTGAATGGTCGGGTATACGAAGAGGTGGATCAACTCTTTCTAGCGTTCGATGAAATTGATGTCAAACATATTAGACTAAGAAATGATATATTCTATGATTGGATTCAATTCAAGTGTTTGTTTCGTGAATTTCCAAATGGATTCACAATCGGAGGTCTAATGCCTTTAAAGAAAAGCACTCTTTTATCGGTAATTATTAGTCAATGTTTTAGAGTTTAATTCATATATTTTTAAAACAGATTTTTGGTTTTATCCTCACATATGCTGTAATACTCATACAAACCGGTGCTCTTTAATCAAATTATTTCCAAAAGCTTAACAATTGTGGACAAAGTATTGAAGAAGATTTCAAATTTGAATTCCAAATACAGTTTACATCATTTATAGCTACGAATAAATTAAATTTGAATTCATTATTAAATATTAAAAATATATCATTTATTTTAAATCATTTATAAATTATTAACAAAAAGTACTTCAATTCACATCATTTCATGAATGTTATACACAATCGACAAATCCTTTGGTGAATTAAGTGACAAAAGTGTCGAAGATATGGTTTGTGGTTCCAAATCGATTCTTTAAAATTTCCATGATCAATATTGTAATACTAATTATATTCAATAAGAGATAAGTTAATAATAAACCCTTTAAGTTGTGAAAGGAAAGGGTTTTATAAGAGTCAGGAATTAAAGTCATATTTATTGGTTTATATCTAAAGGATTGCCAAAAGTCTTGGAGTCCGCTCTCGAATAAAATAGTGATAACGGAATCGATTCTCTCTTTAATGGTTTCGTTGATATTTTTTGAGTAAAGTATACCAATAGAAGTACCGAAATATTTTTGTTCACTTATATGCATATCATGGTATTTATTTGACTTGATCAAATATTCCATAGTATCACTGTAATAAACATATACAGTTTTACCTTGATAAATATCAATATAATTAGGTGATGGCGAATGGATTAAACTTTTGGAAACTTTAATAAAGTTGCTGTCGTTAGAAGTTTGCAATAAGTGCCATGTTAATGAATTGTTACTAGATATTATTGACATTTCAATTTGATCAATTAAATTAGCAAGGTCATCAATTGAATCAATCTTATAAATATGTTCGTACGTCAGTTTTGATAATAGGATTGAATCAAAAAATAGTGCCAATAAACTGATGAATAAAATTCCGGAACTCATTAACAATAAGTGTTTTAAACAACAAATTTTTGTGAAATGCTTAGAGTTTTGAGTCAACAGAGACTTGAAATAAATTAATATTTTTGAGATGACTTTTAAGTACAAACACTTTGTATTTAAATGAATCATTTGGTCGACGATTGCGATTAAGATTAGACTCAAAATAATAGAAATCCATAAATCAATGGAAAAGGTGTTAATAAAGTGAAAGTATTTGGTTTGACTTTCATATATTTTTCCACTCATTATAGCCACTGGACTCGCATATCCATAAGGCTTAGATAATTGAGCTAGGTTAAATCGTTCTATAGTTGCAGAAAAAGTACCTATCCCAACATCACTTATATTGTTAACCATATCTCCGATAACACCCGTCCAACCATTAGGTGTTTCTCTTCCAATCAATTGATTGTATTTAAGATTAATTGGCATTTTTATTGCATCGATTACTGAATTTAACACATTAATGTGCTTGATGCATTTTTCTTTAACATCACTTTGAATTGTAATATTTAATAACTGATATTTTTTTACCGAGCTAAGTTTTGGTTGCTTTAAATCAGGACAATATATATTCATATTTAACTGATATTTTTATTAAACATTGAATATCATGAAAAATAAATCAGTTAAATGAGAAAGGTAACTTCTCATTTAAATTAACAAAAAAATAAAAACATAAAAGAAAGTTAATAGACTAACCTTGCAACACTTTCAATGTTTTGTTAATTGTTTAATTACTTTTATGACTATTATTTTCATTATAAAATCCATAATTTAATATAACAAAAAATAACCAAGTTAATTTTTAGTAATTATTCTTTTATCCAATTATTCAAAATTTACTTAACTTATAATTATTTTCAAATGTAAAGTACCAAGGTAAAGTATATTCATTTATAAAATACTTTTTAAAAAATTGTTTCAAATAAAAATACTCTTATATAAAATACATTTATATACAGTAGTGTTCAAATCTAACTAGGACAACTTAACAAGCTATATTTCTTAAACTATTTATTGAAATGTAAC